>BRZM01001259.1:27903-42802 GCA_033238685.1 Lates japonicus | reverse complement strand
CAGCCAGGTAGCGCGACAGTTCGTTTCATTATAAACGGTTCGTCGAGATATTTTACAAAGAGAATTGGCACCACCACCGCCAGGCGTCAGCACGGAGGATATTGTTCACAAGATAAAGGTCAAAATTATTCTTACCGTTCACCGGCTGACCACGCCGATATACCGACAGATAATGACGACACTGATATCGATAAACAGATGCCTGTTTATGGACATTGAACAGACCACGTCACGCACCCGCTGATTACCACCGATGAACCGCCAGCACCACCGTCGGGACACGGACGATAACCCAGCGCCATCAGCAGGCCGCATCAGCAGCCCACCCCACCCTCAACAGGCGCCCGAACAGCTCACAGGTGTTTATCACCAGATTGCGTTGTTACCCGGACAGGTGACCAGGAAACACGATTACGGTTTAACACCCCCGTCTCGCCACACCGCAACCACTGATCACCGTTACGTTTGTTATCACTGTACGATCGCAATTACCAGACACGAGTTAAGAGCCACGCTCAAACAGAACAGACAGAGCGCCAGCCAGGCCTGCCACTGTGAACACGGCGACCACCAAACACCGCACATTGCATCGCCACCACAGCGACGGTTCGACATGGCTGGTTTCATCAGCCATGTTCCTGTTGCCACAGGTGGATACACCAGCTGTCGCGACAGCCGCACCATCCGTCGTCAATCCAACAACCGAAAGCGACCGCAGCACACCAGCCCATAAACAGTTGCTGCAGTTTGATCTCACCGGCCACAAATTACGGCGCACCATCGTCATATCCACGACCGTCAGCGTTACCGCCCACATTTGCCAGAAAGTTGTTGCCATCACGTTCGCGGCGTGTGTGTCGCGTGATTGAACGCGATCATATCCGCAGCACAGCTGATGCGATCACTTTTCGAAATACTTCAGCTGAGAGATACATCATCTAATCAACGTGGAATGTTATCTGAAAGAAGGGTCGGGGAGCCCCTTCCACAGAGCCAAGACCACCATACCTCATCACTGAAGTGGGACAGAGTGTGAGGTGACGGCGAGAGCAGTTGAGACGAGACGTTGGGTGTTATTTCGAACACCGGAGGTAAGGCTGCAGCAGGTGATTGCTTTAAGCCAGGCACCAGATTGATATATCGTACCAAATGCAGCCTGAGTGAGACGAGTTATATCAATTTTAAGCGTGACACGGCTTCGCTCAGCTTAGCCAAGTTCGTACGGTAGCCTGGCAGAGCACCCTCAAACCATAATAGTGTACGGTTTGCTCATGTACAGGCGTATTCAAAACTATTTTTACCGCCTTTCAGCACAGACACTGTCGCTCAACATGATGCACATATGAACGGCACATGATCGGCGGCGAGCCAGACAGTTCTGCCGAAAATACCATCATTTTCAAACAGTTCCGTTGTGTCACCAGAAATACACCATACAGAGTGCTTTTGAAAACCGTGGAGAAGCCCACAGCAGAGTTCATGCTCGTCACTGCGAATTCGATCGCTTGCGCTTCCGTATGGGTTGTTTTCGACATAGGCTTAGGATGTCATTAAGCTCACACATAGTGACGTGATGAACGACGCCTTTCAGCCCTCAGTTACGACAGCCAGACTGACACAGCCAGTCCGTCATTTCGCTCACGTTTTAAAGAAAGCGCCAGTTTTTCAGCGGCTAAAAGAACAACACCCGCCGCCACGGATGGCACGCCTGAAAGCTTGGTTATTGCCAGAACGTCGATTGCTCAGCGTCGGCACAGACCAGACAAGAGCGATAGCCGGTCGAACGTTGCCACCGGCACACGGGCCAACATACGGCCAGCCTGCGCTGCACCAGGTGAACAGCGCGCTCAGCGTGAGTCAGAGCCCAGCACCACGACTACGTTGCAGCTTAGCAGATTTTTATTTTTCCAGAGGGAGTAACCAGATCGCGCTTGTTTGCCAGGTCGGCACTGAAATTGCAGAGCACCGAGCACAGAGAGCCTGAATGACTAACTGTCATTTTATTATTTTTTGACAGGTCCTCATTCCGCATACAGAGCTTAAACAGAAAAGAAGATTTTACATTTGAGAAAGAACCCACTGAGTCATTAGTATAACCTGGAACCAGTGCCGTGCCAGCTGAGGACAGACTATTCAACATAAAACCTTATCATTTCATGTGGATTATTGTTAGCACACAGTTCAACCCCGTATCGTTAGCACCAGCCTGATGGAGCTGAATGCTTAGCCCAGATTGTGTTGTGAGCGATACATGGACTATATCAGCCAGCTGGTCATATTTACTCGGATATTGCACAGCCTTCGCAGAGCCATCAGCGCTTACACGTGGAAACGGCACAATATGAACGCCGATGCTTTTGCGCGGGACAGTAGCAGCATATTTCAGAATGAATACCCGCAATCACCGAATCACAACAACTAATTTTTAATGTCTGTTTGCTACAGATGTTGTATTTACATCATCTTACTTTTTTTAAATAAATAAATAAAAAAAAATGTGTAATTTTTGCACAGGGGATGCCCAAACATACAACTGCACACTGATCAGCCACAGCATCAAACAGGTGAAGTGAGTAACACTGATTATCTCGTTACCATGGCACCTGTCGAGGTAGCAAGTGGAGTCAGTTCTTGAAGTTGATGTGTTGCAAACAGGAAGTTATGAAGCCACAGTTTGATGATTGATGTGATGTAGCCCTGACACATCATCTCTGGAGGTTTGTGTTTGGTGATTCAGTGATTGCAGGTGTGCATTCTGGGTAAATATGAGTCTGTATAGCACTTAAGAGTCACTGCACTGAGGAATTACAGTCAGACTTTACTAAGTTTCCCTTTGCAAAGCTCAAGAAAGAAGAAGTCAGTAAAGAGAGCAGCGTTTAAAATATTGTGCCGTTTTTATTTTTGTGTAAAAATCACACAGCTGCTAGTTGACTCTGCAGAGATACAGTACATCCATGCAGTTAAACATCTAGGATCCCACAGCCAAGAGAGAAGGAATTAAATAGAATATTCTTTCGCTGTTAGTCAGCAATTAATGCAAATTTACATATGAGTCCAAAAGTGTGTATCATATACAATATACAACACAGATCTGGGAGCAAATAGCATTCAAAATCCCATCAAAGACTTCGTTAACGACTGATTGCTTCTGCCTGCCTGGATTGCCTTTTTTTTTTGAGTTTAGGGATGAGGAGGGAGCTATTGTGCTAGCAAACATAAATCAATCCCACATGAAGGTGTTTAATAGGGTTTTAAATGGTATTAGTTCCAGGTCTGGAAACAATATAACACACACGCGCACACGCACACATTCACACACACCAAGTACATCATCGTCCTCAACAGCAGAAAAAAGAAGGCGAGCCTTGATACAACAAGGAAGAGAGGTCAGTCAGCCACCGTGGAAACCTGAACGCCAGTCGTGGGGAGTAAGGCTTTAAGAAGAAGACAAATTCTTCACCAACACACAGGAAGCTCCAGGGACAACACACTTACTTAAAAAAAAAAAACTAAATAACCAAACAAGACAGGATATTTTAGGGTACTGGCACAAAAACCTTAGTTTCCAGGTTGTACTGAAGAAATAAAACTCAAGTGGTTCTTTTTTTTCTCGTCTTAAAGCATCTTCTTTTCTGTTTAAATACACGTGAAAGACAAAAACAACATGCAGGTTAAAAGAAAGCAAAGGTTTAAGGAAGGGACGTAACAAATAAAAAATAAAAAGAAATTAAAGAGGGAGGAGTGGACTGGGGGGAGTTAAGTTCAAAGTGCAGTTGGGTCATTCAGGTCTCCCATTCTGTTGACTGGTCTCCGTCTGTACTCCGGTTAAGCTTCATCTTGCAGATTTCAGGTGAAACTGCCCTGATTAAAACAAAAAAAACAAACAAAAAACACTGATCTGGAGTTTACTTCCCTCTGGAGCCGGGAGCTGGGGGAGGGGCGGGGGAAGTGGACTGCTCGTCAGTACGAAAAAAAAAGGCAAAAATGAATCACAAACATACAGTAGATGGTGTTCTGGAAGATCTACGATACAAAAACCAGAGTATACTGTTCACACAGTTGCTACTATCATAGTACAAACAGCTAAGTATAGTTGGTCTGTGGAGATGTATCGCCCCCGTGCTTGCATAGTGCCGATTGCCCGATTGGAAAACAGCTGAATTCTCAAACCAGTATCAACTCTTATCTGCACCGTCGGTTTGGATCTGTGCATGTGTGTTTGCTGAGCAGGAAATCGCAGGAAAACTTCTTCTTCTTCTGCAGCAACACAATTCTTCATAAACGCCGCCTCCTGCAGTCAAGCAGCTGAAAACTCTCCAAACGCTTCAAGTGAACGTCTCAATGCTTCCCCATCCAGTTGAAGTTAACGGCTGAAAATAACCTCAGGAATCAAGAATGAGAGGTTGTTTTTCTTTTTTTTTTTTAAAGGAAAGCTGAAATGTTGAGCCACAGCTATGTTAAAGAGAAAAAAACTGTAGGAAAGGAGGGGGGAAAAAAAGAGGTTGCATTTTTTTTCTTTTCTTTAAAACACAGCCCGAGTAGAGGTGAGAGAGCAGAGTGATAGTTCAGTCATTTGGCATTAAAGTTAAACCCTTCAGTCACATCAATCCCCAAACATGTGTAACACGAAGGGAGGAAAAGAAAACAGAGAGAGAGAGACAGAGCATTCGTTCATCACGTCAGGCTGTCTCACACACACACACACACACACACACACACACACATATATATATGTAGACTTCAAGGGGCAGTACGGAGAGGGATGTGGGCTTAAGTCTTGTCACAGGATGAGTCAAAAAAGCCTTCACCATGATGATTTAGCCATTAAAGGCATCACAAAAACATACACACAAGAGTCCTGTCCAGAGGCAGCCCTGTATGTTTTACGGGGAAACCAACCACACCAAACTCCAGTCAAAAAAAATGCCAATTTTGCATTCCTTGCTTAGTGGCAAACGTAGGCTCCTGCTGTAGACTCTCCACGGTTTTCAAAGCCTCTAATATGAGGTGCAACATGTTTCTGTGATCTATTTTTAATGATTTTTGTTTTTGAAAATGGTGGAGAGCCACTGACATTCAGCAGAACTGTCTTTAATGATATTTAAAGCAGAAATATTTTTAGAGTCTTGTTTTCCATGATCATTGTGCCGTTTCATATATGTACGTATTCATGGTAAAGGTAATGAAGTTATGCCAGTAAGCAAGAAGACAATTAAAGAAATAGTTTTGGGAATACACTTATTCACTTTCTTTCTAGCATTACATGAAATAGTTTCAGTATGTAATCACAAATTATTGTTTTTATATTATGGTTTCTTTTAGAGGTGCTCGCAGATGCATTTTTGAGCTTTGAAGAGAGCCAGGCTAGCAGTTTCCCCCTGCTTCCAGTCTTTATGCTAAGCTAGGCTAATTGCAGATTTCATCTATGTAATTCACGCTTATAAGACTGATATGAATCTTCTCGTCTCACTCAAAGAAAGAAGGTATATAGGTGTACTTCCAAAATGTTGAGCTGTTTCTTTAAATGTGCCCGATTTTTAATTTGGTGTGGCGGAGTCTGCACCCCGAGAGAGAACAAACATACTGATGCTAGCCTCACGTAAGTCACTAAACAGGAACACGAAAACACAAACAGTCACACAAACACGTGACTCACACACTCCGCCTTTCTTCTTCAGTCATTCAGAGAGTAAAGTAATCAGACACCGGCATTTGCAGCGTCTCGTCCGCTTCTCCTAACCGTTTCTCAGTTCGCCGTCGTCCTCACCTTCGGAGAAAAATCGAAAAGTGCCAGTTTTGTAAAATCCTCCCCCCTCCCTCCCTCACACACACTCCTCCCACTTGGTTTAAGACTGTGCTCTCAGGTCCTTCAAGTTTATGATTGATGAGTGCGTGATTGAGTGTGAGAGTTTTTAACGGAGCGTCCTGCGGCAGGTCGGAGCCTCCAGGGAAAGCTGGGATGATGGAGGGAAGGAAGGAAGGAGGGAGGCAATGAGGGGGAGGGGAGGGATGGAGGGAGGGGAGGGGAGGGGTCACACTGAGGCCCACAGCCTTGCTTCGGATAAACTACAGCCTGGTTTCCCTCCTCACGTTGGTTAAAGATGAGAGAAAGGTCTGAGCTGCTCCAGCTGGACTTCCAGAGATATCCTCTCCTCAAGCAGATCCTGGAAAACGATGAGTTAGGAGTGACTTTTTTTTTTCCAGAGAAAGAGTGAGAGAGAAAACATTCAACTACACATCGTCCATACCTTCAGCTGTTGCTGCAGTTCACTGTTAAGTCGTGCCAACACCGTATTTGTCTCCTTGTTTTCTGACTTTGCTTGAACTTTTGTCCTTTCCCACTGACCTGAGACACACAAATACACACACTTGTTACTAGAGATACAAAACAACAACTTTCATTTAACAAAACTTTCAGAGTCTTATCAACCAGCAACAGAGTTTTAATGGGACAGAGGGGTTGAGTAGCCAGGACAGGCAGCTATGACGCGACTGTGGGCTTGCTGCTCATCCTCCGCCGTAGCTCTCGATTTCAACCGCGTATGTGGGGTTGTAGAGAGCCAGTGGACCAGACAGAACCTTGGCCTGATGGAAAACAAAACCAAAATAAATGAACATATTAAACCCAGCAGGATAAACTGCAACCAAAGCCTCTGTGTCTTCTGTCTTTGTAAAACAGGTGTGTTGTACAGTCGCTTCAGAGGATGCTGACGCACAGAGTTGACACAGTATGAGGTCCTTCATCTACTTGGCTGTCACCACTGTTCTCAAAGGCCAGCTCCTCTGGTGCTCATCCATCCACCCATTATCAACAGACACCCCTCAATATACAGTTCCATCTTTCTGAACAAAACAAATCACTGTGAATGCTAATATTTACAAACAAATGGTAAAATACAAGTGTTGTTTTAGAAATAAAGTTATGTTATTTACACAACAATAATACACTTTGGCTGAAAAGCTTCAAAACCTCCTCCACCACACAATATCATGTCTCTTCCCCTGTTCTCTCTGGTAGATAAACACTTGTTTTGAGAGCATTAACTGGTTTCAACAGCTCGATGTTTGTATCGAATTCATTTGCAGTGAACACTTGATCACAGACAGGCACAACAAAGCACACGCCAATGCCTGTGTGAAAGTGGCCTCAGGGAGAGAAATGCTGGGTGTTTTCTCGCAGTGTGGTTACATAAATGTTAAGAAATTATTCGTTAAAAATTGTGTATCGTGAACAGCTTAATTTGAAATATAGACACATTCCGTCCAGGTTAACAACTCACCCAACCCGCCGCTGTGTTTGTCGACCGGGTGACTGGAAGGTTCAGAAGCCTGAAACTGACCGAAGTCTGCGTTGGCTGCTGAGGAATCTGCTGAGGGGAGGTGGTGAGAGCACCGCCCCGCCTCCTGGTACAGCCTCTCCTGCCCACACGGCGCCCGTGTGTGTGTGGTACTGATGTCTGCGGAGAGGAGCACAGAGCACTACTATCTCGATCCCACTGTTGCCACAGCAAACCGGGTTAACGCACACAGATTACACAAAAAGTCATTTTCCCAAATTCTTCCGCTCGCGCCTGTCTGACCTGTGTGTGTAGGCAGCGGCCGAGAGGCACACAGCAGGCGGTAAGCTATCGTGGAGGGTTGTGGTTGTCCCGTGCTGTAGCGGCAGCAAAGGTGCGGTTCATGTCCAGAGACTGGTGAGCGGAGTGAGAGGGGTGAGGATGGGTGGTGAGGAGGAGCCACCACCAGAGCCCTGGAGACGCACTAGACTGAGACCTGAACACAACAGTTATGTTTCTAAAATTATGATTGGATACAGATTTTTTACTCAACTCATTTATGGAGTTTATACAAACAAATTCCCAAATCACCTAATATGACAACGTGACAAATAAAAGTGTGAGGAAACATAAAATATAAAATTAATGGATTACTGGATGAATGAAAATGCAATTTTAAGATAAGTTTTCATTCTAATGACTTAAAAGGATCTTTCTGTTTCATCACATTGGCAGAAATGGGTCTCCATAAGTATTATATGTGACAAGAAGAAGAAGAAGCTGGAACCTGAGAATGTGGTGCATCTGATTTATAGATTATCAGAACAATTATGGTCATTATTATCTCTCTGTCAGGCGCCTTATCAATGAATCAACAAATCACTTCAGCTCTGAGCGTGAGCAATAAAAGAATAGTGACTACTGACCCTGTCCTTGTGATTGGCTCCTGGTCTGATGTGGAAGGAGTCTGAACGCTATAGCATGCCTCCATAAGGACAAAAACACTTTGTCAATCTACTGGCCTTATCCAGTCTTTTAATGTTTTCCTCATTTCCTCATCACCAGCACGTGTAATATTAACACAGTTATAAAATGACAACACTGAGAAGTTGGTGCAGTTTATGATGCATCTGAAAAGAAAAGTTTCTTTGGCCCAAAATATCCTCTGACATTGCTCATAATTTAGATTTATAACAATAAGGGAGACAGGTTATTCAGCGCACACTCCCAGGAGACCTTCCTTTACTCACCTACAGTGTTAGGCTACAAACTTCATAGAGGCAGGTGGTTTGGCTTCTTCGGACAGTTCTGGAGGTTTGGCGAGCAGAAGGTTAATTAGAATTGGTTGTGGTCTGAAAGGTCAGATGCACGTTACATGACAAATCAGGTTCTGTTTATATACTGACTGGATCATATAAATCACTCCAGGTATGAAGCCAGAGGGTTTCTCCTGCCAGTCACCTCTTCAGCTCCATCTCACTGCATGTGGATCTTTACTGGGCGTCATCCGGACCAGGGACAGGGTGGTGATGGCCGTGTCCTGGAGGAGAGGCAGACAAAGCGACAGGAGGGTGAGACAGGCAGATTTGGGAATTTACAGACAGGGATGTGATTTGTGGTCACGACAGGATTCGTCTCCAACTCCATCATTTAACTGACTTGGATTTGACAAGTAACAGCCCAAATAAATGAATATACTAGAATATTCTCATAGAAAAATCACTGTGATACAAGAAACACCGTCTTTTCACTCCATTAGAGCACAGGAGCTCGGGAGTGGCAACATCTGTCAACTGTGGTGAGTTGACTGCATTTACTCTGCACAAATACAGTAATGAAGTACAAATTTGAGTACTTGTACTTTACTTGAATAGTTCATTTATACTACTTTATACCTCTATAACACCACAATTCAAAACAGAATTTTACTTTACTCTCTTCTGTTATATAATTGGTCACCACTTACTTATAAAATATGATGCATTGTTATATATTAAACTGACAAAAAACATATAAATGGTTAAAATCATCCAACTACAACATTAAAATGCAACTTACTAATCAGTAATATAATATTTAACACTATCACACATAGAGCCACTACTGTCACGGTTATAAAAACTTATTTTTATAGCACAGTTTTCTAAAAAAGCTGACATACTTTTACACAAGTGACATTTAGTGCTGTGAATCCACTGTGATCCTTTGTTCATGTTACACGTCTACTTGTCAAAAAGGCAGCTCATCGATGTGCCATTCCAAATTGTGAGGAAAAAAAAAGAAAAGTTATAAATTAAGTTATACATTTAGGTTCTGCTCAGTGATTTTATCTTGGGATTTCTGCCCAGAATTCCTGAGCACATAAAGCAATCTAAAAAGATGCACACTCTAGCAGTAAAGGCAAATTGTGAGGTAGTACTTGCACTTTTTCCAGGCCAGTTATTACACTTTAAGGAGAAAAATTCTGCCTGACAGAGAAAAACCTTCTAGAGAGGACATAGGAAGTTCCACACAGTAGTAAGCACCACATAATTTTTTACACAGTTTTTAAATACTTACAGTGACCATACATGGAAACATTTATCTGTCACAATCTGCAAATGCTAGTGATTGGTGGATGTCACTGTAGGAAAAAAAGGTGATGTCAATAGAAGCTAAAACCAGCCAAATCACAACACTATCCACTGCTGATGCAGTGGACTGCATTGAAAGAACATCATGCAGAGACTGATAGATAGAGAGAGGTAGAGATAGATAGATGGGGAGAGAGAGAGAGATAGAGAGAGAGAGAATGCAGAGATCCAGAGAGGGTTAATGTCTGTCCATTAATGGTGAAACCATACTAAGTGATTGACTTGGGGTCAGCTGGTGCAATGTTAGAGGTCAAATTGGGTCCAGAGTTTGTGGCAGGCTGGAGGGCGGCTACGTCGCGTCTCCCACTGCTGCAGGGAGACAGACAGACGGTGAGAAAAAAACATGTCAGTCAGCCAGTGCAGTGACATCACACATTTACATCATATACAGGCCATTACCGGCCCTAATGTGACATCGCCAGTCGCCGCCCAGGCGGCGTGGCGGCGTGACGTGGCGGACGGAGAAGGTAGGCGTGGAAAGCGTAACGTAAAGACTTTCACACAGAACCACCACAGTCCAGGAAGTAAGAAGGGTGGTGAATTATCAGTAATTATGTTTGATGATGAAGAGGATGGAGCAACAATACATTCATGATGGATGGGTAAGGAAAAGGTCACCAAATTAACCTGAGCAATTGTTTGAGGCAGGTCAATTGGAAACACAGCACAAGCAAACGAATGTAGATGTGTGTGTGTGTGTGTGTGCAGTAGAGTGATGTGTGTGTATGTGGGAACCTCGCTGCTCCTGGTTCATCTCTGGCCACGCTTGGTTGAGTGAAGGCATGGAGGAAGCGACTTGTTGGGGTGACCTCCACAGGGGAACAGTATCCACGTCTGCAGTCGGCTCGGGACCTCTGCATAGGAAAAGTTAGACACAGGTTAGAGTCATATATTCAGTTCTTATTTCTGGTTTTAATCAGAGTAACGTTCCTTTATGTGAAATATTATAAACCAAAAGTCAAGTGTGAGTAAAAAAAATCGTTCAGGGGTCGTTAGCTGCACGAGCCACACCTGGGCCGGTGTACTCAACTGCAGAATGAGGGGACTGTATACAGCAGGTGTGGCTCGTGCAGCTAATGATTTCCATTTAGCAACTGTGGCACACAAGAGGAAACAACAGGACACTTATGCGGTGGAGGGGTCTGTCAGTACCTATCCATTCCTGGAAGTATGATTCAATTACTGCACATGTAACTGTAACCACACAGAGTTACTTACATATGTCTAGCATTATATGTTTATAGATCTGCAAGTGTAATGTCGAGCACTAAGCTAACATTAAGTTCACTAGCAATAACAGGCTAAAGTTAGTTAGCTTTTTAGGATATGTTTAGTTAGGAAGCAACTTATTATGTCCAGAGCTAATGAAATCCTCCTGCCAGCACCAGAAAAGCTCAATAATTAACAGATTATAACTTGCTTGTTTTACTCCGCCTACAAAACTAAAGTGTAAAAATGTGTTTTTAGGGAGAGTTATGTGCGGGCTGTTTCTTGGCTGGGTGAAGTAGAGTGGCTTCCTGGGTGTCTCCTCACAGTGTCAAAGAGGCTACCAGGAAGTTATTGGCTTCTAGCTGTAGTTTCGAATCACGAGAGCAGTGTCAGTGTCTTCATCTTAAGGTCATCAGTAAAGAAAATTGTAGATTTCCCAAAATGTTGAACTGACTATTTAAATACAGGCGGATTTTGGCACAGAATCAGCAAAGTGCTGCAAGAAATAGCGTTCAATTAAATCACATTTTACAGATGAGAAACTGAGGCAAGGACAGAAAACATATAACTCATCTGCATGGATAGCATGACACTGAGGGGCTGAGGCAGTCATGACTGTCTGTTTCTAAGCTCAGACACAAATTACTGAAGCTCCTGATCCGGTTGCATCCAGCATCCATTTTGATTATCTGCAGTTTCTAAAATTGAATATTATAACCCTCTGCTCTTGCGGAGGATATAATATTAACAGCAACTTGATTTAGCATGCACTCTAAATAGCAATGATAAACAAACACTCCGTGGGTATTATATTTGTGTCGATGAGCTAAAGGATGAAACTTGAAACCCAAGTGATTTTTGTTTTTGTGTCCTAAAGATTTTGCATTATGTGCGGCTACAACTCTTAAAATACAATCGATGAGCTCCACTGCAAGGCTTCAGCCCTGCTGACAGCCGGTTAAATGAATGAACTACAACCAACAGAGGCAGGTTCTGCACACTGCAGTGCTGTCACCTGACAGGTTTGAGACCCAAGGTTGAGAAATTGGGGGCGGAGCAGCAGAGAGTGAGTCTGTGTCTACCTGCTGGAGTCATCCAGGTCAATCAGCTTTGGCATCAGGCTCTCAGGCAGCTTCTCGGGGAGGTCGTAGCCGTCTTCCTGGCCACGACCAGGTGGAAGGCAGCGCAAGAACTCATCCCGAGATCAAAGCGCTCCGTCTTTATACGAAGTCGACAACCCTTCAAAACACACATAGCAGCTGGTGAGTCTGCAGTCCTGACAGAATCGATTTATATTCCCACAAAAAATCAACTTCTGCTTTTGATAGTTCACATACTGTATTGGGTGCGCGAAAGCAGGGGGAGCATCGAACCTATTCCGCAACACTTGGTGTGCAGAGCTTATGATACTAGCGGTAGCGAGTCTTGCTGAAAACAAGCTGTGACAACTGAAATTAAAGGCTCCTTCAGGCAAGCGAGCCTGTAGGCAGTGTATATGAGCTGACAACTGGTTTTGATATGCAGCAATTAACTGTGTAATTATCCAAGGAACATTTATTCCTTCAAAACAATGGCAGGTTGGGCATGAGTTCCAACTCGATCAGGCGGTGAGAATAGGCTGTTTCTATACTGACAATTTAAAGTGAATTTTTAAAACAAAAATCACAAATATTTGGTGGTTATGGCTTCTCAAATGCTGCTACAATAGGTGAGATTCAATCCAAGTCTGATATCATGCTGTGATGATTGGCTGCTGGAGCCATGGTATGAAATCCGAACCACTTAAAAATACACATCCAGTGTTTGGCGTGTACTTTGATTATTAGAACATCAAGATGTTATGGCTTTTTTATTTTTGGAAGCTGTCATGTCGTCCATCTTTACAGTCACTGGTTCAGACATCTTGATCATACACTAGATGTCCTGACTGTCAGAGTAACAACTCACCAAATATGTGACAGCTCTAAATGGTAGTTTGATTTGGTGAAGAACTCTTTTGCTGCTGAACCTGGGGACACACAGAAACATCAAGGAGAGGATTCAGTCAAGTCATGAATCACAGAGCTGGTTTTCTGTGTGTGTGTTATTTATGCATTCTCCTACCGGGTATGAAGCCGGTGAGGTCTGGCTGAATGGTTTGAACTGGTTAATATATTACTGTCTCTGCTCATCCGTGATCTTCCTGCGGATCATCGTGCTCGCTGGACTGTCGGCTGGATCTGTTAGTGCGTTGCTGCTGAGCCCTGACCGTATCATTGTAACTTTCCTGTGTGAAACCACATGGGATGTTTACAGAGAGATGTTTAAGAAAGTAGCACCAGCTAGAGGGTACCTGTAATCAAATATAATTAAATAAAAGAGAGACAGAACACAGTGAAAACTTTTACTTTCATTTTGCAAGCCTCCTATGTAATTCTGAGAAACTGGACTCATAGGACAGACAAGCAACATCATCACATTCTCTGAGCTAAACATGTTACCTCAGACAAAATTAAATAACATCATCTAAGGAAACTAAAAAGCCAGCAGTGCCTCTCTAAAATTAGCCACTGGGTACAGGGCCTTCACAGTTCTTGATTTGCCTGAGCAATGTCACTGACTGGGTGAGTTTCAATCTAGCCAGGCAGATAAAACACTGATATAAAATGTTGCGGTTGGTGTGATATCTCATGCTTTATGTTTGCAGCGTCTAATGGCGCCCTTTCCGTCTGATGAAAGGATTGATGATGTTTGCCCGTACGATTAAAACAGCTTTCACAATATGGTGCAGTGTCATTCTCGCAACCTGCTAATCTAAATTAATTATTTATTGTATCATCTCCTGTAGGTCTGCTGTGTCCCTGAAACCATGAATCTGTGCCTCAGCAATATAGCGAGCTTATTTCTGCTCTGTCTTTTTGTAGATGTGGATTGGAGAAAGGCATGTGCCAACACCTTAAATTAAATGGTGAAAATGATGAATTCTGGCCTACTCTGTTCATCTTTATAAGCGATGGAAGAAAACGAGTTTGCTTTCCCACAAACAATATGAAGCACCAACAAGTAGTCATTTATTGGGAAAATTCAGTGTTTGTGTGTCCAGCTTTCAATCTGAGACTGTGACAAAAGCATCTGCCCTACCTGGACTGACGAGGGGTGCACGTGCTGGGACACGTGCTGGATGGCGGGGTGTCTGCCAGTAAAACTGACCCAACTTTCCTGACCTGGGAGGAGGCGGAGTGGGGACGTGCATATATCACGGACACTGGACCTGGAGGAGGAGGAGTTTAAAGTACAGTCATCCGGCTTAAATATACGGCAAGTCTTACTACGAATGGATCGGGGCTTATTTTCTTGACTAATCAAGCAATGATGAAATAAATTGAAAATAGCTGAAATTTCCCAAAGCCTAAAGAGACCAATTCTGATAACGAGAACTAAGAAATACTTAGAAAGTTTGTTTGAGCTGAGATCAACCAAATGTTTAGCATTTTTGCTGAAAATAACTTAAAACATGTTTTTGATTATCAAAATAGCAGCTAACCAATTAAAATCACCTATTTGATTAACTGTTGCAGCCGTCGAGTTGTTTCATACTGTTTGTTGTTGTAATATCTCCTCCATTTTGTGCTAATGAAAGTGGGCACATGTCATGTGATGCCCGCTTTGTTCCCCTAATGACTAGCAGCAATAACTGTCTTTCTCCAGCAAGCATCATTAACAGTATGTCAGAAGCTGTAAACACCAAAGTCACGCTTACAACCAGTGTGCCTCATTGCTCCATGCTGACTCACTACAATC
>BRZM01001258.1:194474-231179 GCA_033238685.1 Lates japonicus | reverse complement strand
GTTTTAACAACATTAAGTGTGTCTGTGGGGGGATAGAAAACTGTCTCTGCTGGACCAGCATGGCTGTCTGTGATCTAAGCTTCCTCAGTTTCTCAGTCTGGAGCCAAATCCTCCATTAGTCAGCTGAAACTGATCCGTCCTCTGGCTCCCCGCTGGGCCACACTGACAGTCTGTCTGCTATCAGAGGAGTTCACTGACGAGTCAGGCCAACATCCAGTCATCAGCGTGTGAGATGTTATTTATGATCAATGGATGAAAGAAGACGTGAACGGATGGAAGGAATGAGGAGTGAATAAAGGAACGAAACGAGGAACAAATGAGCAGAGGAGTGAAGGATCCAGCAGAATGATCAAAGTAAGGATGGAGAGAAGCAGCTACAGAGAAAAATGTAGGAGCTTAAATGTAGGAACAAAGGAGCAATTGTTGGAACGATTGTAGAAATGGGAGAAGGATGGAAGGAATGCACAAACACTGAAACGAGTGAAGGAAAGAGAGGAGAGCAAACACATGAACAAAGGGAAAACAAAGGAGGGAACCTAAGATGGAACAAGTAAGAGCTAATCTAAGACCTGACAACTGAAGAGAGGAAATTTCCAATATTCATACATTTTTATTAAAGTGTGTAAGATCTACACACGCTGCTGTACAACGTTAGAAATCAATAAAAACATTAACCCTAACCTCAGAAAGAAGATATTAGATTTACACCCAGAGACTCAGGTTTGTCTTCAAAAAGGAATTGTTCATCATGTTGGAAGGAAGTAGATCATGAAGGAAGTAGAACTGAAAGAAAAGAACAAAGCCACACTGTCAAAAATAGAGGTGAGAAAAGAAGGAGGAGGTGCAAAGAAAGACAGAAATAAACAAGAGAAGAAGAGTCTGCTGCTTTAGATTCTCCATCATTCAGCTGAAACGGAGCCTGAGCTCTCACAGGATGTTGAACTCTGTCATGTCCGCCCACATAAAACACTCCCAGCACGTGGGCAGGAAAAATGGTTCCTATTCTCCTGGAGAGCGAACGCTCATCCTCCACTCACACATTCTTCCTTTCTTTTTTCCTGTTTATCTCTCTATCTTCTTCTCTCTTTCTCTAAAACGTTCTGACTTTCTAGTTTCTTAATCCATCTGTTCATTTCTCTCCCTCCGTACCTTTTCTTTCTTTTTTCTGTTACCTTCAGTAGGATTGTTTGGACATGTGGTTCCAAGTGAGTGTTTTATTTAACAAAACCTCTCCCTAAACGTTGAAAGATTAATAATACCAGCGGGGTGAGGTGGAGTTGTTCCTCCTCTCCTCTCACTCCACAGGAAGCTGGGAGCAGATTGATGCTATTTTTAAAACTCCATTAAAACAAAGACCTTGAAAGAAAAACCAGAAACACAGTGAAGCTCAGTTTACCTTCAGCTGGGATGAAGGAAGAGCGTTTCTCTGCAGGTGCCCCGCCAAAATAAAACACCACCGGGGTCTGAGTTACAGGTTATCTCATCACATTTACTGTCAGAGCTTTGCACCTCATTACATTCGTGTTATTTGGCATGAGCACGATGAGGATCAGTGTACAGTAAGCTCTGTGTTTTTCATCAGAGGTCAGAGGTCAGGGGGACTGATGAACCCTCACTGACTGTAGATCAAGTATCAATGATCCAGTAGAGGAGAGGAACGGGAATATTGTTCACAGGAGGTTTAGTCCTAGCCTAGAAAATAGTGTGTGTGTGTGTGTGTGTGTGTGTGTGTGTGTGTGTGTGTGTGCAATTATTAATGTGTGTGTGCGCAAGCAATTACAGCTCATATTATTGCTCAGTTGCTTAGAGACTGCCGTAGTGCTCCGTTCACACTGCAGCTTAAAGTTGACTCACTACCAGACTCCATTGACAAAAACAGGGATTTAACACAGGAGCTGCTGGAATACCACTTTACTAATGTAAAAGATCTGATTACTTCTTCCACCACTGAAAATTACACAACAACACAAACAAACTAACAAAGCAATGGAGGCAGCAGTAGATTAGTAGCTCCAGTGTTCTGCAAGGTAAAATTGCCATTTTTGTCAAAGGAGTCTGGTAGAAATGTAAAGTGATGTTTGTGGTTAAACAAAAAGGATCTTCCTCTTCTCTGTAGGAATCCTATCCATACTGTTGTCAGACACTTCAACAATCTGAGTCTGTCAGAGACAAAAACAAGAACTTTAGTGGATGTAGTTTGAACTGATTCAAAGATTTGTGTCCCATGGGAAAATAAGGTTCAAGAATGTCAGAGTTACCTTTTAAAAGCCTGTTGGACAGATTTTGATTAAACTTGTTGTAAAGTTTGGCCTTGGGCTATAACTCTATGACTGTGATGAGTTTCTGGTGTGGACGCCTTGTTAAGAATTTCTTAACACTGAAGAGGCGGAGGTCTAAACCTTGGTCTCGTTATTAAATGTAAAATAAATTGGGTTATCAGTGGTGTTTATTTTGAACATCAGCAGTGTTAAGACAACAGTAGGGAAATGTGTTTACCAAGTACAAACAAAGGCACAGTTTTGATGTCTTATTGTTAACAACACCAAGCTGTAACTGAACTTCTCACCTGCTGGGGTCCTGCAGCAGCTCCACAGCCTCCTTCAGCTGGTTGATCATGTCAATGTGGAGCTCTGTGCCCCCTGTGACCTTTGACCTGCAAACACACAGACACAAGTAATGTAAATAAACTACAATCATTAAGCAACAACATTTGTGTAAAATGAATCAGTGAACTTACGTTTGTTCTGTTTGCCAGTGTGAGTCTTCTTCTATCCTGAGGGGCTCGTCAAAGTCTGCTGCTGTCCGACCCTGCACGCACACACACACACACACACACGCATATCAGCACCAGCTGCAGCTGTCACATGATCCACAGACTCGCTCAGCCATTGGCCAAAATTCAGAGACATTACCACTGTCCCCTCATGAACAAACACAACAATAAGGACACTGTACTAAAGTCTGTCTCTCCTTTATCTGCTCCTTCCTCCTTGTTTCTCAAAGACGCTCAGATCGACAGATAACTGTGACCCCACTGTCTTCTATCAGTTTTCTTTAATTATTTTGTTGGTATATAATCTGGTTCTTGTTCTTTAGTTCTGTCTGTCTTTTCTGGGCAGGTTGGAAACACACCAACAGTTTATCCAGTTCTCTAAAGGTCAAACTGAAAGTGACGCTCCTGAAAAGTCTGTAACAAGCTGTGTGCACAGAACTACAGACTCTGCTTCAACAGATGATAGTTGATGGAGTTTGGGTGATAATTTTCCTGTTCACTTTTGTTCCTGATGAGTTTGTCTAACCTGGAGGTTTGTTTCCAATCTGCCTGTTTCTCGACCCACCAGATTTACATTTCCCAGATCTTACACTGCACCGATTCCAAAGAGTTCTGTCCCTATCACTCATTTACACCCGCAGGCGTGCGAAAATATTTAAATCCATTTAAATCCGAAGTCGGAACGTGTTTCAGTTAAGAAGTCAGAAAAACATGGACACTTGCAGGAAGGTCTTTGTTGTTGTTGCTCTCTCAGAGTATCAAAACAAATCTGCTCCACCTGGAGAACACCTCAGCTGTTAACGTTAGATTTCAACGCAAACACTTTACAACGTTCTTAAGAAGCCGTTCAAATTTAACTGTTTGAAAGAAACATGTAACGTTAAGCTAAGCTAGTTAGCTGTTGTCACCAATACCAGCTGATAACAAAGCTCTATGCGGTATTTTGCACATACAAACACATACAAACAGCGTAGCAACATGTCCACAGATAAAACCTGAACAGTACTATGTGTATGACTGACTTCATGTGAACCTAACAAGACTGAACTGCATCTTCAATTCTTATGTCAGGGTTGGTGGGGTTGCTCCGACATTCCAAGTTGGACATCCGACCTCAGGGAGTGTGATTGTGGTCATGGTCAAAAGAAAGCAACCCTGTCTTTCTGCAGGAAATGGGAAATGACCAGCGATCTCCTGTGAGGCGTTAGACTGTCCCATTTGTGGCTGTTAAATAACTAAAACAGCTCTACTGACTGAATCCACAGCAGCAGGCTCCTCAGCTCTTTGTGTTGTCCTCTTGTTTTGTGTTTAGTCCTTATTTGGTCACAGCTGAGTCTCCACAGTGACACACAGGGTCAGTGTGACGTAACCGTCTATAACAGGACAGTCTCTCTAACTGCTGGACTTTCATGACAAACCAACTGACAGAAACTTTGAACTCCAGACGTAAATTAAACTCACATTAACACAAAGTGAAGTGCGTAAAGCTGGAATAAAATAAAACCGTTTTACATAACCTCGCTCTGAGCGTGGCATTATTCATGAAGTGAACCATTTACTGCATCAATCTTTAACAATAAACTGACTCAAGCACTCAGACAACATGAAGTCTTGCCTTGATGTAGTTGACGAAGCGAGTGCTGAGAGCAGAGTCTCTGTAGCTGAACTGGTCCTTCAGGGCTTCCGTAGGGCTCTCCTCAATCAGACGGACAGAGTCGGAGTTTGGGTCTGCTGCGAAGAAGGAGAACAGAAGCGTAAGTGTCTCCAACAGACGTGCTGGGAGTCTCACGGCGTGTTCAGCCTGTTTTCACCTTGTGTTGCTCACACAAACCTGACGGCTGGACTGTTTTTGCATCCACTGTATCGACTGTACAGAAACTCTGCTTCTTCCTATGATTTCCCTCCAGTCTCTCTCTGGTTTCCTCTCCTCTCTGCACCTTTGGGATACTGAGATACACCCATTTTTTTGCGTCCTGAAGTCGTTCGCTCCGCCCTGGGCAAATTTGTGTCTAATTGTGTCTTTACTTTGACTTTGTATGGCGACTCATCACCTCTAAAATTCACCTCACTTTCTATCTGAACACCAGGGTTTTCTGTGATGGCAAGACATCGACACATTTTCAGCTGGCCTCTTTCTTACTGTTTCAAGTCACTTTTTATATCGTTATAACTGTAATATTAGAGGAGGAGACCTGTGTGGAGAATTCAGCTCCCAGTAAAAACCTCCTGAACCATCAACACTGAAGGAATCCTAACCTAAAAACAAGCTGAGCTGATGTTAGCAGCAGCCCAGCTAACCGTCCCCAGCCTCTTAAAACAAGCAAACAATCAAAATAAATAAATAAATAAATGAAGCGCTTCTGTAGCTACCCTACCTACATAAGGAAGAGAGTGTGGGTTAAAATAACCCAGACAGCCCTGCTTCCGCTCAGCTCAGCTCAGCAAATGTGACCCTCCATCAGCTCTGACCTGATTGAAGCTGATTGAAGTCTATTTAAACTGTGTGCCTGGGGAGCTGCTGCTGTTCTTTAATAAGAGTTCAACAGCCCAGATACTCACAGACACACTGCAGACACACAACTGACTGGGTGTTACAATAAAGCCCTTTTCACACATGAACCCCCCCCACACCTCCATCAAAGGATAACTTTGGTGTTTCTGAACCTGGGCTTTATTTTCCTGTGTTTCTGGGTGTAAATGAAAAAAAACATTTATTCCACTCAAAGCAACTCAAGTGTTCTTCTCAGTGTCTGACAACATGATAGGATTCCTACAGAGACAGAGCTTTTTATTAAAGAGTCAGATCCTTTTAGTTTAACCAGAAACATCTCTATATATCACTACCAGACTCCATTGATAAAAACAGGGATTTTACTGGGAGCTGCTGGAATACCACTGCCTCCATCTGTTAGTGTGTCTGTGTTACTGTGTGACTTTCAGTGGTGGAAGAAGTAATCAGATACTTTACTGAAGTAAAAGTACCACACAAGGTAGTGATAGAGTGATATGCAGTGATGTTCCGAAGAAAATAAGCCCCCTCATTATTCATAAGTCATGTCTGAATACACACCACTTTGACACAGAAGTCATGATGGTAATCTCACTGGCTCGGACAGTCACATGTCGGTAGCACTTTCTAAGGGGCCTGTAGCTCAAGGTAAAACGTGCACAGAGAGAGATGAAATGTTCTGCCCTCTAGTCATCTTTTATACACTAAGAAAAGTTATCAGTTTAAACCATGAAAGATCAGATCAGTCTATAAAAACGATGTTCCCTTCACAGTGTGACCTCCGAATGAATACAAAATCCAGAGAAACCTTTTACATGAAACATGCTCCACCTGTCGTCAACGCTCAGATTTAGTAAAACAAGCTGCAGAACTCACTCTCTGACATCGCTGCTAAAACTGATGGAGTGAAGAAGAAGACGAAGCGATGCATGCAGAGAGGAAACAGAAAACACTCTGCCTCCTTATCAGAACATTTCCATTCTCTCTGCAGAAAACAAGGTGTCAGATCTCATTAGTGCTGAAACGATTAGATAATTAGTCAATTAGTCAGCCAATGGAAACTGATCAACAATTATTGACAATCAAATAATAATCTAAGTAATTCATCAAGCAGGAATTCCCATCTGCTGCATCCCTCTGTTTTCTATCACGGTGCAGTGAGGTCAAATCAGTCCACTACCACCTTAAAAACAGCAAGAGTCACTGCTTTTAAAACCCTGTTACTGGTCTATAAAGCATCTCAGGCCTAAGTCCATCTCTGATCCACACCCTGACCCCTCAGGTGGTCTGGGACAGGTGTACTCAGCGTGAAGGTGGAGCAGCTTTTAGTGTCACCTGTGGAACAAGTTTCCTCGACACCTGAGCTTCTGTCAGCTCGTTGAAATCAGGGGCTGCAGCTCTCCAGTAAATCACACACAGCCTCCTTCTAATCTTAAACTATTTCTGTTTCTGTTGTCTTTAAGTGTGATTTGAATTTCGTAATGTGTCACTGTAAAACACTCTCAGCTGCCTTATGTCTGTAAATAAACCTGCTTGCTGCCTTGTTTGTGGAACTTAAAATTTAAAAAATGACACACAGTCACACACACAATGTATAACCTGTACATTACTCTATATATAGCACAGTCCAGACACAACATCCTGTCCACTCCCAGCTCTTTGTGTGTGTGTGTGTGTTACTCAGAGCCATGGTTCACTGAGTCGCCTTTGCTGACTCTCTCCTCTGGCGTTGAGACTCAGACTGTCTTCATCTGACGGCTGCAAGAAAAGAAGAAGAAGAAGAAGAAGAAGAAGGAAATAATTTGAATTTTAGGCTGAAAAATGTTATTTTTTAAAAATGTATTAATTAGATTAACTAACATCAGTATCAGCCTGAAAGCTTCATGATCAGGTGAGTTTTTGATGAGGTTTGATAACTGATGTAATAAAAAGAAACAACTGAATTATTTCTCTGTAAATATACTGTTAATAATGTTAGAATAGTTTTCTTCATAATAAAATTAAAAGTAAATGACTGAAACGTAATCTCACACAGTACAGAAGTCCATAGACAGATCAAACAATTTAAGAGACGACTCAGTTTGCAGTAACAGTGTGACGGTAGAAACCACCTTTAATGTTCCTACTCTGTGTAAAAATAATCACATCCTATATAAACACACACACACACACACACACACACACATATATGAACACACACAGACATGTTTAAAAGTGACACATTTAAAAGGAAAATGAACGTTGAGGTGCCGGGGATCTGACTGGAAAACAAGTAGAAGATGTAACACAGACAGAAATACACACAGCATCCAGAGACAATAATACACAAGCACAAAGACACACAGTCACACACACACACTGAGACACACACACAGACACACACACACAGTCTCAGTACCTCAGTGGCAGACAACCTCTTGTCTCCGTTGTCGCTGCCGACTCCTGAGTCGCTGTCCTGCTTCTTCTGCTGCTCCATGTCCTCCACACTGCAGACACACAACACAGGTCACACACCTGACACACACAGGAGGGATGTGTGTATGTGTATGTGTGTGTGGGCAAGCTAAAAGAGAGAGAGAGAGAGTGAGAATAGTCCTCTCTCTCTCTCCTCTCTCTGTCAGGCTGTGTTCACACTGCTGTGTAAAATCTGATTTCTTGCTCAGATCTGATTTGTTTTTACTCTTCATTAAACACTACACAACAAAGGCTCCACTCTTTATTTTATATATATATGTATATATATATATATATATATTTTCCCTTTTATAACTACTCAACATTATTACTGATGTTTTGTCTTCAGGACATCTCACCTGCAGAGGAATACTTTATTCACAGGCTCTGTGCATCTGCCTAAACTCCTGTAACAGCTACATGAGCTTCATGACTTCATCCTCTGTGATCACATTCCCACAGCCAAAGAACTAAAAAGCATTATTCCAGTTAAAGCAACTAAAGTGTTATCATGCGTGTCTGACAACATTATGATAGGATTCCTGTTATATTTGTTTTTATTAAAGAGGAAGATCCTTTTAGTTTAACCAGAAATATCTTTCAACATTAATAGATTCTCCATTGACAAAACAGGATGATAGTTGCTGGGACTCACTGCCTCCATCTGTTAGTGTGTCGGCTATCGCTGTGGTACTTTTACTCATGTAAGCATCTGATTACTTCTTCCACCACTGAAAGTCACACAGTAACACAAACACACTAACAGATGGAGGCAGTGGTATTCCAGCAGCTCCTGTGCTCTGCTCAGTTAAATCACTGTTTTTGTCAACGGAGTCTGGTAGTGAGTCAACTTTAAGCTGCAGTGTGAACGGAGCACTACGGCAGTCTCTAAGCAACTGAGCAATAATATGAGCTGTAATTGCTTTCTGCGCACACACACACACTGCACACACACACACACACACACACACACACACACACACACACACACACACACACTATTTTCTAGGCTAGGACTAAACCTCCTGTGAACAATATTCCCGTTCCTCTCCTCTACTGGATCATTGATACTTGATCTACAGTCAGTGAGGGTTCATCAGTCCCCCTGACCTCTGACCTCTGATGAAAAACACAGAGCTTACTGTACACTGATCCTCATCGTGCTCATGCCAAATAACACGAATGTAATGAGGTGCAAAGCTCTGACAGTAAATGTGATGAGATAACCTGTAACTCAGACCCCGGTGGTGTTTTATTTTGGCGGGGCACCTGCAGAGAAACGCTCTTCCTTCATCCCAGCTGAAGGTAAACTGAGCTTCACTGTGTTTCTGGTTTTTCTTTCAAGGTCTTTGTTTTAATGGAGTTTTAAAAATAGCATCCAATCTGCTCCCAGCTTCCATAATGGAGTGAGGAGAGAGGAACAACTCCACCTCACCCGGCTGGTGACTATTAATCTTTCAGCGTTTGGGGAAGGTTTTGTTAAATAAAACACTCACTTGACCCTGTGTCAAACAATCCTACTGAAGGTAACAGAAAAAGAAAAGAAAAGATGCGGAGGAGAAATGAACGGATGGATTAAGAAACTAGAAGATCAAACGTTTTTAGAGAAAGAGAGAGAAGATAGAGATAAACAGGAAAAAGAAAGGAAGAATGTGAGTGGAGGATGACGTTAGCTCTCCAGGAGAATAGGAACCATTTTCCTGCCCGTGCTAGGGTGCTTTATGTGGGCGGACATGACAAGAGTTCAACATCCTGTGAGAGCTCAGGCTCCGTTCAGCTGAATGATGGAGAATCTAAGCAACAGACTCTTCTCTTGTTATTTCTAGCCTTTCTTTGCACCTCCCTCCTTCTTTCTCACCTCTATTTTGACAGTGGCAACTGTTCTTTCTTTCCAGTTCTACTTCTTCATGATCTACTTCCTTCCAACATGATGAACAATTCCTTTTGAAGACAAACCTGAGTCTGGGTGTAAATCTAATATCTTCTTTCTGAGGTTAGGGTTAATGTTTTTATTGATTTCTAACGTTGTACAGCAGCGTGTGTAGATCTTACACACTTTAATAAAAATGTATGAATATTGGAAATTTCCTCTCTTCAGTTGTCAGGTCTTAGATTAGCTCTTACTTGTTCCATCTTAGGTTCCCTCCTTTGTTTTCCCTTTGTTCATGTGTTTGCTCTCCTCTCTTTCCTTCACTCGTTTCAGTGTTTGTGCATTCCTTCCATCCTTCTCCCATTTCTACAATCGTTCCAACAATTGCTCCTTTGTTCCTACATTTAAGCTCCTACATTTTTCTCTGTAGCTGCTTCTCTCCATCCTTACTTTGATCATTCTGCTGGATCCTTCACTCCTCTGCTCATTTGTTCCTCGTTTCGTTCCTTTATTCACTCCTCATTCCTTCCATCCGTTCACGTCTTCTTTCATCCATTGATCATAAATAACATCTCACACGCTGATGACTGGATGTTGGCCTGACTCGTCAGTGAACTCCTCTGATAGCAGACAGACTGTCAGTGTGGCCCAGCGGGGAGCCAGAGGACGGATCAGTTTCAGCTGACTAATGGAGGATTTGGCTCCAGACTGAGAAACTGAGGAAGCTTAGATCACAGACAGCCATGCTGGTCCAGCAGAGACAGTTTTCTATCCCCCCACAGACACACTTAATGTTGTTAAAACCAAACAAAATAAACGGCTTTAGGGTGATGTAACGTGCCTCTGGCAGCCATGTTGACGGTCCTCAGCTAAGAAGAACTGAAAGCAGATATAAGACGATAACCTGGGCGTCCCAAAAGTACAGTTGACTTCTGATTATTTTCTTTCTTGAAAATCTTCACAGGCTACAGCTTTCTCAAGGGTAGCTCTGGTATTTTTGAACCTGGACCTTATTTTCCCATGTTTCTGAGTTTAAAATATCTCTGAAGATCCTTCTGTGTGACTTTCAGTGGTGGAAGAAGTAATCAGATACTTTACATGAAGTAAAAGTACCACACAGTAACACAAACACACTAACAGATGGAGGCAGTGGTATTCCAGCAGCTCCTGTGTTAAATTCCTGTTCCTGTCAATGGAGTCTGGTAGTGATATATAGAGATGTTTCTGGTTAAACTAAAAGGATCAGAATCTGAGGATGAACTGATTTAAAGTGCTGAATCATAAGAGCTCACACAACAGAATATGAAGCTCTGTGATTGGATATTTCCTCCTGATATGCACCTTGGGAACTGCAGTTAAAATCTGCTTCAGACTGATAGCACACAGCCAGACGCCTGAAACTCTACTTCAGGAAGGTCCTTCAGAGAATCCAAGCTTCTTAGACGCCTTCAGTGAAATAAAGATGTTTTGGTTTTGGGAAATTTCGATCAGCAACAGTGTGTGAAAATGACTAACGAGTCCTTTTAGTATGTGTTTACTCTGCAGCTGCAGCACTTCTCTGTCTGCACTGCTCAAGGACGGCGGTTTGGAAAATTAAAACTCTGCTTTTTTCCTTTGCCAGAGGGCTCAAAGAACGACGGGCAATTAATCTGTTATGTGCCACAACTGCTCCCATCAAGTAACAGTGATCAAACTATCGCTGTGATAATAGAGTAGAAACAGATGGAGGAGGTAACCACTGCAGCACTAATGCAGAAAACAGTTTCTTCTCATTGGGTGATACTGAAGTCACCACAGAGACTGACCTGCCGGTGGTGGGCCGTGATAGACTGAGTCGCTCCATGACGGGCAGGTAGAGCGAGTCGGGCATCTTCTCACTGCGACACGCCTCGATGCTCAGATACTTGAATATGTGCACCTTGCCCTTTATGCAGATCTGCAGAGGAAGAGAAAGACTGAATTAGGACAACCGTTTTCTATTCCTCTTCCCACCTCGGCCCCAAAGTCATGTGTTTCTGGTTAAATGTCTGAAATAAGGTCTGTGGTTTTAACACAAGCTCAAGACATTTTCAGGTTTTATTCTCCGACATAAAACACAGTAACCCCCACTTACAAGCGAAGTTTTACGGTTCCTAAAAGGCGTTGCTAACGAGTGTCTAAATGAGACCACAGAGGTTGTCGGGGACGTTAACATGAAACCCATCTACTCACCAGTCCACCTTTACAGCCTCATAGGTTTCTACCACGCCTTCTTTTCTCAAACTCTCACTTAACTTTCAAGAAGAAAATAGAAGAGTTCAGAGCTAATTGACCAGTTGAAGTTTAGTGGTGGAGACGCTGACGCTATGACCCTGTAGTTGGTTTATAGCCCAACATTAGCTTTTACTCTGAGATTGATTTAGGCTTCAAACATCAGAACAGTGGTGTTCATCTGATACAGGACAGAGCCATATATGAAACCATATAGATCACAGTGCAGGATTATATTGTCACATCTGTGCCTAACTGAACTAATGCTCATAAATAAGAAGGTGCCCACGCCATTACTTTGTATTTCAACTTCTCGTCCAGTGAATGTATGTGTCTGTCTTTGTGACTTTTTTCAACTGTTCTGAGCAGTTGACCAAATGACTCCCTCTACAGCAGACTGGACAAGCTGCTCTGGGATCAGCTTAATACGGTTATAATGGTCATGACTGGCAACGTTGTGCACTTGTGTTTAATCATGTGTTCATAACATCATAATATCATAAGAGAAAGAGTTCTGAGTGGTTGTTCCAAACGAAATTCATCTTACCCAGACCCAAAGGTTGTCCCCTGATTATTCGTATATACGCCAGTAACGTTTGACCGGATACTGTGTCAGTCACATGTGACCTCCCTCTAAAATCTGGACAATGCTCCCACCTTGAGAGGAAATGTACAGCAGTCTGTGAACCAATCAGACTGAGAGATTTTGGCACAGCTGAAACAGGAAGGACGCGAGACAAAACAGAAATGAATAGACAAGAAAGCATGGGGCAGCATAAGGTCGTATACTATGTGTGAGTGTGTGTACTACCTGTGCAGGTGGACTCTGCAGTGGGTTGTTTTCTAACTGGAGCGACTGGAGCTGTTTCATCTTCCAGAAACACACTGGGATGGTGGACACCTTGTTACAGGAGAAGTCAAATCTCACCAGAGGTGTTAGTCTGTGAAAATGCACAATACTAATACACACAATACACACACACAAACATTAAACATTAAACAGCTTAGTTACTTTGAGTTTGTAGACGAGATTAAACTTCAGCCTTCTTGACAAATATTTATATTAATTAACATGATTATATATTAATGTAATGAATCCACAGACTGTTTGTAGTCTTAATGTTGCCAGACTGGCGAGTTTCTCCTCTGAGTCTTTCAGAGTAGGTCAGCACTAAAAGTTTTTATGAAGCCTCATTTAACCTGCATGAGTTTCCCGTGGCTCATTTAACATGTTTCTCTGCCAAAAAGGAAATAAATTCCTGACATCTAAAGAGTCGTCTGATGTCTCAACTGCAGAGACACACAGGGGACTGAATCATCTGTCCACCGACCGCTGTCAAATGGTAATCACATACTGATTAATGGAGTTCAAATGCTGTTGCGGAAAATCATGCATGAACCAGCTGCAGAAATGTGTCGAATGTTTCACTTTACAAGAAAACAAGCTCCATCTTCTTGGATTAATGACAGCTCAGGAAACATTCCCAACAGGATGATTCTGAAACTGTTTCCCCCCAATAACAGGTGTTAGAGAGGAGCAGTCAATTCAGTAAGAACGACTTTTGGGTTGCCAGGTTGTAGAAAATCCTCCTCCAGTGTAACACCTGCAGCCTTTTTCCAGAGTGCTGTGGTTGGACAGTCCATTGAGAGGTCTCCTGATGAATTAAAGAGTCAGCAAGTGTCTGCAGGAGAATGATTTCCATACAACCTGAAAACCCAACAGCTGCCTCCATTAACGCATCTAAATCAATCTATAAGTGGATTAATCAGCCATTATATCCATTTTTCAAATGTTTAGAAGAGTTAAAAAACTGCTGCCACTTTACACACCAACAAATATTCACTACGGAAAGCGCTGACACATGTTTCATCGCATGAACAATGTTGTTGTTATTTCAGAGTGGAGGTTTGTAATTGTTAGCAGCTGAAAGTGATTCAGCGCTTTCGTTCATGTGAACTTCATCTTATTAAACTAAAATATGGAAATAAAAGCTGTTTATAATTAGAAGTTTCAGCTGCAGACGCTGAGCTTTTGACTTGATAAAACAGTAGTCGATGCAGAGCTCAGAATATGTGCATGTCAAGGACCGTTATATATCCAGTGACGTTAGTGGAAATGAGATTAAATCACCTATTTTCATTGTTATATTTAAACCATAAACAGAAAACATGGATGTACCGTGACATTAACCACATTTTTTGAAAATCCAAGGAACAGACATCTGAATTTCACCCATCTTCGTAATACAGGTGAGCTCAGGTCAGCAGGCAGGTATAACCAAAAAAGCCCAAAGTGACAGTATTTCACGAGACCTCAAAAGTATTTAACATTTTGGAAAACACAGTTATTCCTTCCTGCCAAGAGTCAGATGAGATTACTGATGTCACTCCCATGGTTCATTAAATATAAGCTTAAGCCAGCAGCCAGTTAGCTTAGCTTAGCATAATAATTAAACAGCTAGCCTGGCTGTGCCCACAGATAAACAAACCCACCTACCAGCACCTGAAAACTCACTGATTAGCAATATATGTGTCATAGTTAAGAAGGAGTGAACAGCCTGACTGGGAACTTATGATGGCCACTGTCACGCATTTTATAAACTAAACGACTGAAAAATAATAGAGTGGTGCAGGAAGAATACACAGCTATTCCTCAACTAAACCTGAAGGATCAGAAACTTTAGTTGGTCACAGTTTATTTTCTTGGAATAATCCAAACCAGAAAATTCTATTGGCTTTTCATGGAGGGAACCAGGCTGATGCTAACTTCAGGCTGACTACAAATACATACATCATCCCTACAGGATTCCCATCACAATCAACTGCTTATAAAAAACAATTGCTGGGTTATAGATTTCGTGTAGTAGTATTCTTTAATCGTTCTCATAAAAACACCCTGTGTAATTCCTGTCTGTTCCAAACACTATAAATAAACCCAGACTGCTGATGTATGCTCATATGATTCAACATTCAACCTCAGTCACAGACGAACACTAAGACAAATAAGAGGCTGACGTAGGCTGCATAGAAACTAGTCTGGTGGCAGCTTTATCTGCATCACTGAGGAGCCACCGACTCTGACCAAGCAATCATGACAGACACTTCCTGACAGATTCTATATGATGAACCACTTAGAAGGAAATGATATTGATGATGAGGGAGGGCCAACAAATAGAGAGCATTCCTCTGGGACAAAATATATCCTGGGCTATTAAATACAAAACATGATAACTCCTACAGTCACTGAGGACAAATCTGAATTTAACCCAAAGAGTTTGGGTTGGGGAGAGTCACAGTAGAATATTATCACATCAGCATGTGTTAATGTGTTACAAACCTTCAGTTTAGCTATTATATCAGGCAGAGAGACACAGAGATGCACCAGTCCAAATAAAGACCTGACTAGTGTTGGTCCAGCATGACCACCTCTAAGACATAAGAAATCAGTGTTTTCCAACCCCGTTTTCCGTTTTAAGATGTCTTTAGACCTTGAAGACTACTGGCAGATAACCTGAGTGGAGGAACCACTAGGAGAATGAAAGATTTTGATCGTATCCAAATTTCCATTTGAATATTTTGTCTTTTCTTTCTTCTTCTATTATCATCTCAACTTCCTGTACAGGTCTGAAAGTCTGAACCAATCCAAAGAAGTGTTTTCTCACTGGAAACGAATCAACCATGGATCAGCCTAATCAGAACCCACCACCTCTTTTGTCAAACCACATTTGTTTTTGGTCCCGACCACGGTCTGGAGAAACATTTCCTACTCCTGCTGTTTTGGTTCAGACCAAACTGAAAAAGTCCAGAGGTTCTGGATCAAACGAGGCAGGCGTGGAAAGCAGCCTGATACTGGTTGTATGATAGTATATATGTAACCTCGCTTCCAAGGCCAAAAATGTAAAGTCTATATTTGAAAACAAACAGTGACAATAATTCTATTATTCATTTATCCAGAGACTTGTTAACTCCCTAGCGTAAGGTATAAAATAATGTCAATAAACTGTATTAATGAGTGGGTTAAGACAGAGAAGCTGCTCTATTACCTTTACTTTTGCTATACTTGTTTTGTTTGATCATCGATGTAACCAAAGCATCTTGCCGCTACTCTCGTGATGCTGTTTCTGGCTTTGAGGAACTTTTTTCCACTCTCGGTTCTGCAGATAAAATCATCAGATTTGAGTCTGAATTCCAACATGGACTCCCGCCACCCTGAGCTTGGCCGACCTTTAAAAACCACTAAAACAGTCACGGTGGTCTATCTCAGAGGCTCTCCGGTGCTGGAATAAGGTCTGCACAAGATCAACAACATGAATCAAAACAACATCCCTCCTTTGTTGGGGCTGCTGCCCAGTCTGCCAGCTCCAAGTCGCCCAATACTGTAGCATCGAAATAGTCCGCCAGATCAAAGCTCATCAATCCATCCAGGAGATACTTCAATACAGGGACAAGCATATGCTATGTAGGAAAACACAGCCATAAATCCAGACAGACTGGAGGAGTTGAAGCGCAGGGGGAACGCTGGATGAACTATTCAGGAAAAACAGCCCAGTCGTTCATCATCCAGATTGGCCATCATGGCCTGACATCATGTGCTCAGTCTGTTTATCAAAGACCCTCCGTTGGAATGGGTGACAATAAAGAAACAGTTTCTATGTTTCTGTCTCCTTCACAGACTGAAATATCTCAACTCTTTTTAGCTTTTCTATCTGTTTGAACTGAAATACATTTCAGCTTTTACTTTTACTTCAGTAAAGTATCTGTTCAGTTTCTTCCAATCACTGAAAGTCACACAGTAACACAAACACACTAACAGATGGAGGCAGTGGTATCTCCAGCAGCCCTGTGTTAAATTCCTGCTTTTGTCAATGGAGCTCCAGCAGTGGCGTAGAGATGTTTGGTTAAACTAAAAGGATCTGACCCTTTAACAAAAGCCTGGTTCTGTAGAACTTGTATCATAATGTTGTCAGACACTTAGAATAACAGTCTGTCAGTGGACAAAAACAAGAAGGTTAGTGGATCATTCCATTAAAGGACAATCATTTACACCCAAAAAACAAGGGAAAATACAGCCTAAGTTCAAAATACCAGAGTTATCCTTAAGTTTTATTATTGTGTGCCTGGTCACACCATCCTCAGCCTCAGACAGACAGATGCCCAGGAGGCTTGTGGCTGCAAGTGATCTGTGTGTAATACTGCTTTATTTCAGACCTTAAACTGGAGGTCGCCTTGGTCACACTGAGGGTTACATATATTTTTGGGGACTGGGATGGTGTGGCAGTACAGAGGACCTTGTGGTCTCAAACGCACTTCCCCATCTTGTATTTAGAAGGACTTGTTCCATCTCTCAAGCTTAATTGCAAATCAGACGCTAACCACATTCAACACTTTTCAATAAGACTCAATAAAAGGAACAGCAGTGCCTAAAATTACCTCTTTGTAGCACAACCCTTCAAGATACAGACATAAGGTGGGGACCATGGGAAAACTCAAACATAAGGGCTTGTTCGATCTAAATTCTACCTAAAGAGAACATAATGACAGTTTGATCTAAATTACAAGGTAAACAAAAGGTTTTCAACCTTTAGGACGTGGTAAGAACCGTCTGTGCTGTCTAAAACCATCCAGACAACACACACTCATTCAGAATCACTTTGGCCAAATTGGACTCCTAGAAAAATGCATTTTCTGTAGAAACCCACCTCTGGCAGGACACAGAGTAGCTTCATAAAGATATTTAGTTCTCAAGAGCTTTGAGTCTGCTGATGTGATTTAGGGAGAGCTGTGATCTCATTGCAGCTGATGTCCTGCAGAGGGAAAACAACAACTCCTCGTTCACAACTTCTAAAACTTCTTCAGGTTGAATTTCATTATATTATAGCCCAATGCAAACACCTTTGTTCACATGTGATTCTTATGAGTTAAGTTTGGCTGAGACTGATTAAATACAAGATTCATGTTCCTGATTGCTTTCGGCTTCACAGAGAATGAGAGTGTTACGTGAACGGAAGCTGTCATTAATAGAACAATATTTCCTGATTCGTGCAGGGGTGAATATATAAACGCCTGTTACCAGTATATGTCACTTCATGTTGGGACATCGACACTACCATGACATAGAACATGTTTGGGGAAGTTAATCTGAGAAACGCCTTATTGTTTTTGGCTAATCTGGTGACAAATCAAGAAACTTCACCACTTTTAATGTAGAAACCTGTTAATCCCCTTCCTGTAACAGCCAAATATACTCAAGAAGGAGATTTTTGGTTTAAACACTGACAAATTTACGTTATCTCATCAGAAATCGTATTGCATTTTGTCCATCTTTATCTGGTGTTAAGCATCATTAAGTATATGACAAGAAAAGCTGTTTTGAAAAATTCTATTTGAACCATGGAAGCAGAGATTTACACTCTGTTATTCTCTGCATATAGGTTTTTTTTAGAAAGTCTTTAACAAAGGATGAAGAGTACAAATAAATCACTAGTACTGACTAAGGTGAAAGTTGGTTGTAAAAATACAATTTTCAGTAAATATTTTATGGTTTCTTTAATTTAATGTCTTGTCTGCAGATTCTCAGCCTGTTTTTGGTGTAAAGTTGTACAAAACAAGAAAACATTGAGACCCAGCCACATCCTAGGGACCAGTCCCAAGGCAACTACTGCACAGTGGGCCTGTTACTGTGGTAAACTGGTAAAAGTGTTTCACCCAAGAAACAGCCCCCACTTACAGGCAGGCTTTCTACATCATGACCATCAAGGAAAAGTCCTTCAAAATGGGTGATGTAATGTGATGGAGGAATGTACAGTGTAAATCCAGCAAATTTGCAGTTTATTCACATTAATTTCATATATTCCTTTATCATGAAAAGTTTCCAACTTTAAATTTCCAGAATTTTGCAACCTCTAATAAGTGCCTGTCAGCTGGAAGAGGTTCACTAGATTAGGGCCAGCAGCTGAGCTAAGCCAACAGCTCCACAACACTGGTGGTGAGGCTCTGAATACCAGCGCCATCTTGAGTTCAGCTGAAGCTGTCACCGATGGTGACGAAAAGTACTCTAACTAGTTCTTTTCTCAGTAAAGAAGTTACTGTTTAATATTTGTAACGTACCAAGTTACTTTTGAAAGTAGTTAATGAAAGGCCGCTTACTGCGCTGATTCACTGTGATTTCTTTACTTCCACCTTCAACATGGATCCATCTTTACACCCAGTACACACACATGTACACAAACACAGACATATGACAGCTCTAACACACACACAGACACACATAGTGATATGTATCAACAGTCTTACTAGCTCCATGAGGCTGTGCAGCTGTCTGATGGCCCTCTGGGCAGGCTGACCAGCTTGTTGTTAAGTGCTGAGGACTCAGAGGTAAACCACAGACAGGCCGGGTAGAGAGCTCAGCTGTTACGATTTTGTAACACAAACACACAGTCATTCGTCATGTGACTTTGTTTATAAGGCATTATTCATACAGGAAATGAAGCTCAATGAAAAAACAATTACAAAGCCACTTTTCATCATAGGATACAGAATTAAAACAGTTGTCTTTAAACAAACAATTCAACCAGACAACAATAATATAGTAATACAATATAATAGTAATAATGAGCATTTAAAAGACAGAAGTAAAATAACCAGAGAGCAGAGGCCCATCTAAAGACTGTAAGGAATATTTTTAACCCCACATCTTCCAGCGCAGTATTGGGGTTACATGTGAGACGTGAGATACCTACATGGTGCAATGTGTTCTGTAAAAATCATGTCACATTCATACCTGGTGTTTTACTGCTGCAGGTTTACAGACAACACAAAGCCCCATGAGAAATAATTCATCGCATCAACACTGTGCTCTTTTCCTCCATGTAATGTGAACACAATACATTCACCCGGTATATTGAATATTTATGTTGAAACAAGTTAAATTTGATATAATGAAGATATAATTGAAGAAACAGAGCTGTAAGAAAATAACATCAGCGGTTAAAACAGAGGAAACAAACAGGACCCAGTGTTTACTCTCTTCAAAAGGTGTCTTCAAGACATTCATTGTTATTTTATCTTGAACTACATAAATTACCAGCTGCACAGTGCACAACTTAAACTACAACAAGCTTCAAACTAACTGACAGCTGCTGTGGCTGAAACTGAACTGTTAGAAATGCCTGGTTCAGCCTTGATCCTGATCCTGTGGGTGGCCCAGACACAGGACATCTGCTTAGGCTGCATGACCTGGATAAAATCAGGGTTTTGTGCTTAAGATTGAGACCAAATGTCACCAGAGCAGCAACATGATGGTGCCTGATGTAGACAGGTGTAATGTACGTGATGCTGGAACACCTGTTGTAAAAAGCACCTCCTGGAGGTTTTAGTACCCAAGAGTGATGATTGGTTAGAGTTAGAGTTAACTTGAGCATTTGTTCAGGTTTGATTCTGCTGTTTGGGATCAGTTGGACCTGATTAGTTTAAAACCAAACCGTGTCTTTGAAGAGGAAGTAATGATGTCTAATAAAATAAAAGTCACCTGTGTATAAAACATGGCTGTGCAGAACAACATTTCAGTGTAACTTCGAGCATTTTCTTCGTCCAGACTCCAAACTGTGATCATCCATTCAGTCTGTAGGAACAGAGTCTCCAGCTGTTGCCTGTGTGAATCTCTCACACGTTACAAGAGGCTGCTAACAGCAGCCTCACTCTGTCTGTCCTCAGTGAACTGATGAAGAGACATTCAACTAATGGTGACGCGCCCTGTCACATATCAAACAACAAATGTTACTGAGCAGAAAGAAACAGCTTCAACAGAAAGTCTGATCAGGTTTTGTCTTCAGATTTTGTGATCTTGATCTCAGCTGTAGAATGTGTCCACAGATTGACGCCATCTTGTTTTTTACACTGTCGAGTGTGTTGTGAAACTAGACTGCACAAAATGTGTCATCATGACAACAGGTCTGAGTTTAGAGAAAAATGAAGAACAAAGTAAATGTAACGTCCCCTGCAGAGGATGCAGAGTCTCAGGAGGTTTCATGTCATGCTTAATACAACACATCAACTTTCACTCCTGTTTTAGCTTGAATGCAACAGTTTATGGAATCTGACACTGAACATGTCTCTGTCTTACACAACCTGTGGGGAGTGAGTATCAATGGCGGAGACTGCTCACCGTACGAGTTTATTTTCCTCACAGCTGGTTTCTGCTGCTCTGTATCACCTGGTGTTAACGCAACACGGACGCTTGTTGAGGAGAAAGTAGGAGTGCTTGTTTTGATGCAGCTGATGTCCCTAACAAGAGCTGTTGTCATTTTCAAATCACTGTAGATAGTGTAGAGGTTTGAATCGACATCATGTTTTTAATAGATTCATGGAGCAGCCCTACTGCTAGCTAGGCTCAGTGATGACTTCAGTGTTGTGAAAGGTCTGATGAGTTTCTTGCAAGAAAAAGAACTTACTTTCAGTACTAAAGTTGTAACATTCTGTACTGCGCATTTATCTGGAGCTCTGTCAGAGATGTCTGCATGCCTGTGGGCTAAACTAAAGTTAGCCTTTTCCAGCACTCGTCAGCTCAGCTGCATGTAAACACCCCACGCTCGATGGCTTCTTCTGTGAGCTGCACTTGCTTTGAGTAAGGTCTGAACTTTACGCCAAAGAAATGCATGTGTGGCAGAGGAAGGGCAGGGTGTAAAATATCTTACTTATTAATAATATTAACATACGGGTTTGTCAGTTCTCCTTTAGGGAGCCTTTTAGTTTGTCACAACTGCTTTATCCTGATTTCACTGACCACCTGTGATGTATCAGTCCCTCTAGGAAAGTCTCCACTCTGCAGCCATCAGGCAATATCCTCACTTAGATTTTCCTCTCTAAAAAGGCTCCTATTCAAATGGGACGTAAGGAGAAGGACAGGACATGAAAACTACATGCAGAATCACCAGTCAAATCTGGACAATACGCTTAAAGTGCTTATATCCACAGGTTATATTTCTACTAAGCATGTGCAAGGTTTCTTGACATCTTTTACTGCCTCAGTCCAGAGCGACGCCAGCTCAGTCCAATCAGAGCTGTTGGACAAATGTGAGAGTTAGTGTCTGATGTTTGAAGAATGCAGCTGAGGCCTTCACTCCTCCTCTATGCTAAAGTCAGTTTGCACCCACTGCCACCATCAGTTAAACCTGTAGTGAAACTCAACGCCTGAAGGCCAGTGCAACAACACAATTGGCTGGGAGGGGCGGACATGTGTCATAGAACCTCCATCTTTGGTGTTATGGGATTAATCTATCCAAGATTCTCTCAGTGCTTTGTCTCTCCTCAGAACGTCTCTGGATGTAAAGGCACCTGCTTCTTCGCTGGTCTGAACTCCTGACTCAGTGATTACAGTCTCACTTTTTTATCTTCACTAAAAGGTCGGTGATAAGTTCATACCAGTTTATTGATCCTGTCCACGTTCTTCTTGGGTGAAAATCTCTTTACGCCACTCTTATGTCTGTGGTCGCATGAATAAATCTGACTGAGAACACCACACAGGTTCTTTAATCTCTCACCAGGAAACACACACTTCTACCACAAGACTGTGAAACTCCCTTGTGACTCCGTAGCTCTGAAAATAACACTCAGGAAATATATGGAGTTTATCCAGCTGTTCTCCTCTCTCTCTCTCTCTCACACACACACACACACACACAGAGACAGACAATGGAAAAGTAATATTACACTTTTAATTCTTTTATGTTGGAGAAGCTTCAGAGATTCATCAAGTATGGTCCTCTCTGTAGTCTCTCTCTCTGAGTTAAAGTCTTTTTTCATATTCATGTTTTACTAACAGCTTAGTTTCTTTTCCTCTGCTGGAATTCACATGATCTCAACTACCTAATCACCACAATCATCAATTTGTTAGGGCTTCCTACGTTTCCAGGAGGCTTTTCTAAAATGCATCTCAGTTAGCTACGGACTTTGCTATGTCATTCATGATGTTTCATTCAAATTTTGCTAAAATTTTAACAAAATTCCAAGAAAACAGGCCAAAGAAAATGTTACACTACTGCGCATTTCTAGAACACACAACAAGATGGGGTCATTAAAAGTCTAGTCCAAGCTCAGAGGATGGAAAATATGATGGAAACTTTCTGTTAGTTTCCATGTGTTCATGTGAGGAAGGTTCCAGCTCTTTCATCGCCCACACAGATCTGCTGGCTTCTCTCTTCATGCTCATGGACGCCACACGCCTGTTTGATTTCATTTTTGTTGTAAGCTTATTCTGCTTCGGCATTTCTAGTCACGCCTGTGGGAATTCAGTCGTCCAGGTTCAGAGCCGAAGGTAACTGACTTTTAGGTTCTTCAAGATGGTTCATCTCTCTCATCAGAGAGGTTTCTCAGCTCTACAGACTGGTAGGACAGTCGAGGTATTTAACTTTGGAGGTGGTCCTGATAGTCGCTGACCCACCCTGACATCAGGTGGGTCGCTAGGTCACATGGGTCGAGGTGAATGGGGGTTTCAGATCTCAGGACTGTGTTGTAGGTGGTTGATAGCTGCGTCGAGGGCTACCACCTGTTTAAAGATATCGCCCAGATGAAGTATAGACGGCTCCTTCACTCCTCTCAGACACGGGTCCCCCTGTCCAGGATGTGGACATTAGTGTGTATATATATAATATTCATGGTCTTCTAGGGGATGAATCCTGCCAGATTGTCTGACTCTTCAGCTTGAACAAACATATGCATGTGTTCTTTCCAACAGCAAAACCAAATCAAAATGGATCTCTATTTACAGCCCTAATAACAACTACTTCTGTGTTGGGAGAAAAGTGCTGGATGAATATGTATACATGTGAAATGATTTGAACACAACTAAAATGAATTCACGCAAGAGATCAAACTCTGCCTAGATGAGACACTGAGCTGTTTGATCTTTAAAGACACCAAAAAATAACACTCGCATTGTTTCTGGAGAGGAAGGTGAGTTGCCTCTTCCTGTTCTGACAGGATGGAGTGTGTGTGTGTGTAAAGCTTAAAATCCAAATGTGATTATCCTTTGTTTCTGTGGCGAGATATAAAGATTTGCTGTCTGCAGTGTTTAGGAATATCACACACACACAGTCTTTTGTGATCATGTGCCTCATGCATTTAAACTGTTCCCCTGCCTAATTAAACTGATCATTCATTAAATTACTAATTTACTCACTGACAGCCCCGTGACTGGAAACACATCAGTGTGTGTGTGTGTGTGTGTGTGTTCATGCTGCTGTCAGTGTATCAGATCTATCAAAGCTGATTCTTTATCAGGTGACTGTAGGTGAGATTGAGCAGCAGAGAGGAAAACATCTGATACATTAAAGAGAAAATATGACGTTGAAGAAAATGATTTTCTTTTTTCTTCTTCATGAGAAGAAACTAGGGACCCGTCAACTTTCAAGTATTAGAGTATCAATTTTTTCAGACATTTTACTGACTTTTTAGTTTATTTTCAGGCCAAATATTGTTTTTAATCAGGCTTGGTGAAGTTATACAAATGAAGGTTAACCTGGGTTAATTAGGGTTCTGTTCATTTCTGTTCATTTCTCGATTAGATTTCTCTAACAACGAATGAAAATGAGGGAAATAAAATCAACTTAATGTCCCTCAAATGTTTTATTTTTCAGTCCAACTTAAAGAGATTTTCAGTTTGCAATAAAACAGAGAAAAGTGATAAAGAAGCTGGACCCAGAGAACTGTTCTGTGAACATCTGTCCTAAACCCGGATATAAAAAACACAGCTGGAGAAAGCAAATCTGGGAAAGTAGACCAGAGAATATTCAGCATTTGACTTTAATCACTCACTCATCAAATTTATCTTTGTAACTAGGGTTGGTAAAGGGATGAAAATTTCCAGAAACTTTCTATGGAATTAACTGAATTACGGAATGAACACATGTTGTTTTGTCAGAACACGCTAACTATCACAGATTTTTAAAATGATGCTTTTTCTTTAATTTATTTGGTGAGAAGAACTTTAATAACTTTAATAAACATGTATGTTAAATAAAATAATATAATATTCTCTTTGATAAAATCTCTCCATAAATGATTCAGTAATGTGATGGAGGAATGGATATGCACGGGAGAAACTGAATTTGTGCTGCATTTAAGTAACAGTCTCTCGTTAACCTGCAATTTAGCTAATTTCTGTTTCTTCTGTTTCATTCTCATGGAAAGTTTTTCCACCTTAACAAATTCCTGAATGGAACTGGAAACCTATTTCTAACTGTAACTTTGTTTTCAAAAAGGTGCTACATAAATAAAGTTTATCATTATCGTATCATTATTATTATCATTATATAAAAATGGCAGAATCAGAAGTGAAGAAGCTTTTATTTTAGTTCTGTAAAACTGATGTGAGTAAAAACTGTAGAGTCGCTTTTCTCCACCTACTAGCCCAGTGTGAACCTAAGAGAAACCTGAGTGAATACTTTCAGTTAAATGAAGAAGTTCCCTGCAGGTGTTACTGTGACATCATGATCGTGAGTTCCGGACAAACTGAAAACATAATATCCTCGACTGTTCACCTGTAGACAGAGATGACAGAGTGGAGACAGCAGGGAACACCTTGACCTTTAAACACAGCCTGACACAGTACGGTACAGTGTGTAAGGTCAGCACCAGCTGTGTGTGCTGTTCACCCTGCAGCATCACTGGGGCATGCATCACACACACACACACACACACACACACACACACACACACACACACACACACACACACACACACACAGCCATGACCTCCACCAACAACGCAGCAGTGGTGAAAAGAGGACACACACACCTGCAGTGAGTCACACAGAGCACCAGCTCAGAGCAGAACAGTGGAAGCTGCGACCAAAAGCCGACACACAATAACACAGTCTGCTCACAGTAAAGGACAATGACTCTGTTTTATTTTTGCTTTGTCACTCTGATTCAGTCAGAGGCTGCGTTCAGAGATTGGAGCTACACATTGAAGTACACATTTCATAGCTACAACAACGTGGACGACCTGACTGTTCACTAAACACTAAATTTAACACTAAATAACTTCTTATAAAGTTTCCTGGAGAGAGCCACATCATCTGGTGCTGATCACAGGTCAGAGAGTCGATCAGTTGGTTCATGTATTAAGGCTGTGGGACAGCAGGTGAGCTGCACAGGCAAGATGTGAAATGTGTCTACAAACAAACACACAACTCAGTATGAATGGATGCACTCAATGAACAAACAGATGTTTTCATGTTTCCTACAGCCACACCACAGTCCGATGAAAATGACCTGGTTTTATTCTTCCATCAGTGGCAGAATCCTCAGATATTGGTGCAAAATTAATAAAAGACTGTATTTGAAGAAAAAATCATGATTGATATCATAAGAGTGCAAAAAATGATTTATAACACCTTCAACATCGCTCTGGTTTCAGATTTTTTTTTCCAAATCAACAGGCTGCAGAACAAACTTTAAATGGTTCATGTCTGTCTTCACCCTCCAGAGTTTGGTGAGGACAGGAATAATGCTGTAATGTAAAACTTAAATAATACCAAGGGCTGACAAAAATATGCAAACACAGGATTTGAACAGAAATATGGGACCCATCCAAGACACAGACAAAATCTGAGATGGTGTAGCAACAACTTTATCTGATTTAACACTGAATGAGCCTGAATGATTATTTCCAGGCAACTTACAAGAAACTATTAGGAAATAATAGGTCTGTGTTACCTAATCTATGAGTCTATGAAAACTCTACCTCCCAGCATCTAAAGTGAAAGTTTTGTGAAATCACAAATCCAAAACCCAAAGAACAACAGTAAATCCTCACACTGAGAAGCTGAAATTAGAGAACTGTTTGCTTTTTTCCTTATTTTTGCTTGAAAAACAACTTAATGAAACAGATTCTTAAAATAAACATGTTCAATCTATATTCATGTTTACATGCATGAGAGCAACAGTTAGTGTTTCAGAGGCTGAAACACACAGGTGAACGATGCAGCATCAGTAAGTGGAGAGCTCGGTCTGTTATCAGCCTGAATGAGGATTAGAATTATTCTGCTGTTTCTGTGGATGCTTTAAGAATCTGAACAAGCTTTTGCAGCTCATGAATAAAGTCTGATTGTCTGATTGAATGTGTCTTCAGTGAACTCGCCACAGGCAGAACAGATTACTCATGAAGGTAAACAAAGCTTCCTGCCATCAGTTACTGTTCCAGAGATCATGAAGGAGCTGGACTGACAGAGTGAGGGAAACCACACCAACACTGTTCAACAGCAGTGACAGTGTGTGTGTGTGTGTGTACCTGAGGTTTAAGGAGGTGAGCGACTGCAGGCTGATGATGCTGTCTGGGATGGTCCTGATGCAGTTGTGATACAGGTTTAGTGTTTCCAAGGCGACCAGGTTGCAGACCTCTGAGGGGACGTCGGTCAGCCGGTTCTTCGACAGGTCTGCAGAGAGGAAGCAGAGGAAATGAAGCGTGAAGAAATCCAGTAGATGAAACCACAGACAGAGATCTGTCTGCAGAACAGAGAGGTGTTCTGTAGGTCCAGCTCTGTGTACTAGGTCTGATTTCAAACCAATTACATGATCAAATTCATTCAAAAAGCAACTCAAACAGCAGAGGCTGAGTTGCCAGATTTGTTGTTTTTAAGGAAGTTGACAAACAGCCTCATCTTTTATGGCCATTTTACCATCTACTGTGAAGAACCCAACATACTCTGTTGTGTTTTACTAAATAAATGTCTGCACTCTTGATTTACTGCTCACTATAAAGTCCTCAGTGTGTGTTTTATAGAGAGCAGTGGATGAGTGAGTGAGGAGGAGAGCGAGAGAGGGAACAGAAACAGATAAATCCAGATTTTTCTGTTGCTGATTTTGATCATGACACAGGGGTGCAGCAGTTAGCACTGTCACCTCACAGCAACAGGGTGAATGAAGACATCATGAATGTCATGGACATTATTTTTTGCATTGTTAAACAACTCATTGTTTTTCATCTGTAGGTTCAGATTCCCTCAGTGTTGATGGTTCAGGAGCTGAATCCTCCTCTCCACAACAAACAGAGCAGCTGATTGAAACCAGGAAAAACTCTGAATAAAACAGCTTCACATTAAAAATCAATGTTTCTCTGTGACGTTCTTGACACAGACATCAGGAGCAGCTGTTTGCTCAGCTTGTTTCTCTGATTACTGAAGATCCAGACGCTGGTTTAAGACTGCAGTTATAACGTTAGGAAACAAATGACCGTGACGTGACTCGAACAGTGAGAAAATAGTCGGCTGAAAACGTTTAAATGTCAGTGAATACAGAAAACCCTGTGTTCTCCCTGTGGGATCGCTCCACCTTCCTCCCACAGTCCAAAGACATGCAGGTTAACTGGTGACACTACATTTCTACATCATCTTTATCATCTTTACACTATTTTTTCAAGGAAAATTGCAATTAAATTAAGTGACACATGAAACCTTTTCATACCAGAGGAAGACAGACTCAGTTTTCCATATTATGACACGTACAGAGTCAGCAGTTTGTTCAACCGCCCTGTAATAAATCCTCCTTTCTAATGTTCAGTTTGTGTTGTGTTTGATTCAGCCCTGACACAATAACAGAAACATCCGTCAGTATAATGCAATACAGTCCAACAGCAACAAAAACTACATCCTCCAACATGATCATGAAGAGGAGGCAACACTTTTCTAAAACAAACACTGCTGCTGTGGCTTCAGCTTTAGCTCTACCTAATAAACGGACAACTCAAATGTATGCACCTCTGTCCGCCACAGTATGACTCGTGGTCAGACTCACTGTTTGTCAGAGGAGCAGAGGTCAGACGCTCAAGGCCAGGACTGATGACGTCACATCCTGCTGTAGCTCGGCAACAACAGTATCAACCGGAGTTATCAGCAGCAGCCAAATAAGGCCGAGAAATGTCAGGGCCAATTATTGCACATTGTTCTGTCGAGGCTGAACTCAAGACTCTTGAAAACACATCTTGTGTCGTTAACGGAGCGAGAGCAGAACAAGAGTTCATTTCCTCTGGAGGCGACAGTCAGGGAAAAGCTGTGTTTTGATATTCAGTGTTTAGATTCACTCTGTACCATTAGAAGCACCAGGAAAACACGTCACGTTGTGATTCTCTGTCCTGTTGTTGTTCCAGAGTCATGAGGAAACACAAGGAGCTGCATCAGTCTGAAACTGTGAGCAACTAAAGTTTCTGATCCTTCCAGGTTTAGTTGATCAGATCATCTTCACAGATGAACACCACTGTTCTGATGTTTGAAGCCTAAATCCAATCTCCGGAAGTAAAAAGCTAATGTTAGGCTATAAACCAACTACACCACGGTCACATAACGTCAACGTCTCCACCACTAAGCTTCCAACTGGTCATTTCATTTAGCTCTGAGCTCTTCTACAAAAGCCTTTCTTCTTAGAAAGTTAGTGAGAGTTTGAAAGAGCGTGAGTAGAAACACAACGAGGCTGTAAAGGTGGACTGGTGAGTAGATGGGTTTTCATGTTAACGTCCCCGACAACCTCTGTAGTCTCATTTAGACACTCGTTAGCAACCGCCTTTTTTAAGACACGTAAAAGCTTCAAACATCAGGAGTGGGGGATTTACTGACCCATTTTATGTCGGAGAATAAAACCTGAAAATGTTTTGAGCTTGTGTTAAAACCACAGACCTTATTTCAGACATTTAACCAGAAACACACTGACTTTGGGACGAGGGAACAGGAAGTGCTCACATGCTAACTTACTTCCTGGTTTTCAGACTCATTCATGCAGCTCTCTATTAGTTTAAGCTACAGATTACAAACTGGGATTGGCTCCAGAGACCAAATAGCTTTCTGTGTCTGATCCACAGTGTCAGTCGATCAACTAGGAGCCAAACTGATTGTTTCAGAATCTGTACATGATGTTACACCAAAGACCAAACTGTGAGCTCACTGAGCTCCACACAAACCTGACCATACTAACTGCAGTGAAACATGGACGCTCAATCACAGGCTGCATCTGAGCATCAACAGCACAGGCAGCGTTGCATCATGGGTCACGTAGTCACAGGAAGTGCTATTTAAAACCGTGTGGTTGAGAAACAAAGAGCCAGTCAGCCCCGCTTTCATCCTCCGAGCAAACAGCAGCAGTCTGACTCAACTATTGGCTGCAAACACACTGCTATTACTGGCAGTGTGTGTGTGTGTGTGTGTGTGTGAGAGACCACTTCCAGCATCATCACGTATCATAACGTGGTGAACACTGCAGTGACCTTAATGAAAAACACTGGTCCTGCAAAACACACACACACACACACACACACACACAGTGAGGCATTAAGGGCACATCAATCTCACAGACACACATCTGTCCGGTTACATTTGAGTGTGTCTGCACATGATGTCATGTGAGGTGACACAAGTGATGATACAGGCCTAAGGTCATTTACACCATGAGACACACACACACACACACACACACACTCTACTACTACTACTACTACTACTGTCTGACAGACACATCAGCATGGCCAGATATATTGGTATGTGTAAGTAAATGTCTTAACCACAATAATAAATCAGAACCAGCTGCAGTCGACTTCAGGCCTGACGCGCTGAAGAATTTTCTGCTCATTTGCTCTGTGAGCTCATTTTAATACGTTAATCTGCTGCTGTTGATCATGATATCTGTGGGTAAGCTGATGTTACCATAGATTGACTCGATGTACTTTATCTATAGTACATTTTCTGCAATGGATGAAGGAGCATTACAGTAGATTTTATTACATGTTTAATGAAGACTGAAGAAAGGGAAATGGTTAACACAGGTGAAGAGATGCAGGCTGCTCTAAGAACTAAGCAGGGAGGGATCAGACACACACAGCAGCCCCAAACCGAAGTGTGAATGAGTGAGCCAACACTCACAGCAAAAGCTTAATATACAGTTTTGTGTCCCTTTCCAATCTTTGACAATACATCATCAATCGTGCTAAAAAACAAGGCTATACCCGACTCCTACTGTACTGACTTGACTGTTCCTTCCTTTCTGACAATCAGAAAATCCAGTGGCATAACTTTCAACTAACATCACATCGACATCACATGTCAGAGAAAGTAAAAGTTGAAGCTCAGTTATGAAATCCCCGCGCAGCGTGCAGCATCTCTGCCTCCGGGCTGCTGACGCTGCAGCTGAGAGCATCAGAGCAGCCAACAGAAACTTTTTCTTACTGAAGGATGCATCCACTCATTGATGCTTAAGAAACAGTAAAGAAGTGATTATATAGATGATATCGATACACAGAGATGCCATTCAAACCTGTTGTACTGACAGTTTTATGGTTTTGTGTTCTTTGGTTTGTCTCTGCTGCAACTGCACAGAACTAACCATTGTCCAATTGTTGTGTAATGTTTCTTGTGAATGTTATTTTTGCACAAATGTTCTCTTCGGTTCTCCATCAAAACATCAGTATGCTCACAATACCCACAGCTGTTTCTGAATGCTGGAATGCTGGAACTGGAATCGTTCACAATAACTCACAGTTCATTCGAGGTAATACATATTTTTTCAACAGCAACACCTGGAAACACACCAACTGGACCCTCAGACTGCACAATGAACTGATACGTTAGTACTTTACAATCAGATCACACGAGTCAGATAATGAAAACGTCTGTGAGAGATTCAAAGCAACCAACCAGCTCCTCTAACCTCCTCTGTAACTCACCTCTAAACTCTCAAAGCTCTGACATGTTTCAGAGGACAGGAGCTGAGTGAGTGTGGGAGTTTAAGGCCAAATTCTCTTCAGTTAACTTGTTTCAACTTGCAGCGTCAGACAGCAGCAGAGATAAACAAGCAAATCCGGCAGTGAACGGCTTCTCCAGGTTTCCAGTCTGTGCTGTAGACGATTGAGAGCTGCTGCAGACACTACATTACTGCTCAGTGTTGTGTACGTCCTCAGAGCTCAGGTCCTCAGGCCACATTCACACTGAAAACGGCTGCAACAAACAATTATTTTCTCACACCACTGCCCACCATTTCTCCTGTGAGTTACAGACCTGAAGTCCTGTCATCCTCTGCTGCTTTTTAATGTTGTGTCTCAGTTCTTTCTAAAGTCTAAGTGTTCAGTATGTAGGAGACGTTAAGCTACAGTAAATACAAACACTCACACCACACCCTGTGAAGCAGGCGTGGAGCTTCCTGTGTTAATAACAACACTCTCCATCTCTTAGGAAACAGGAAGTGATCTCATCAGGTGTCACGAGGTGGGTCAGTGAGTTGTCAAGGTGTGACCTTTGACCTCTAGAAGAGCAAAGAGAAGAAAAACAGAGGAAACGCAGGAATCACCGAGTCTTCTTCACTCAACACTCTGAGAGTTAATGACCACCCACAGCATAACTGACTGAATCCATGGCAACACTCTACATCAGCAAAGCATCATGGGAACTATAGCTCCAAAACATTATTATTCTCCAAACAGAGGTCAGACAAATAAGCCTTCTTACTTTGCAGCTTAACGTCCACATCTGTGCTGAATGTGTTTACGAGTCGTTTATTCTAACACATCCTACAACCCTATTTTCATTTTCTAGATCAGTATCCTGTCTGACTGTGCTGGTTTTACGAGATGTTTCTTTCTACATTTCTTGTTAACAACCTCCATCAGTGCAGGGGGAGAGGGGCTGTCATCTGCAGGGGCTGCGTAACATCTGGGAAACAACAGTCGCCCGGCCTTGTACATTAATAAAATATTATTGATTAGTTTAAATGACTTGTACACTAGCGAGAGCTGCAACATTTAATCGTGGAGCTGACTAATTGTGTATGTCCCTAATTAGTACAGGTGTTTTTCTGCTTCATTTTAGGGAAATGACATGTTTTTCAGTGCTTTACTTTGGCATTAAATCTGATTTAGACCAGAAAAATATCTGTTCATAAAACAAATGACGAGACGAGCTGTTTGATATCCAACTACATTTCATGGTGTGTGAGGCGTCTGAGCATCGGACAGGAAACAGGAGATACAGTGTTTGTGGTGTTTGCTGTGCGACAGGTCTGTGACACTTATTTCCACACCAACTGCTCAATCTATACCGCTCACACGTGTTCACCTCGTGACCTCTGTGGCTCTGAATCAAACAATATAGGTGAAAATTGAAGCCTGATCCAGATAGTCTATGAGGAAGATAACCTGGTTAAACTGTTTCCATAACAGCAGGAATAATGGAGGTGTGAGTTTACAGTGGTTAGAAATGAGTTACTGACGACATGTGAGCAGTGATGTGACCGCAGACTGTGGTACAAAGACTTGTACTGTACAAACACTGAGACACAGCAGGAATGCGGAGGCCGAGCAGCTGAGACACAAGAATGTTTCCTGCCCACTGATTAACACAGAGCTCTGTCGTCTACCAACACTACAGCACCACCACCACAGGGAGGGAGGGAGGAAGTGAAACAAGAAATAAAGGACAATAAAGTTCATGTTTAAGTTTAATTTCATCAGTGTGAAGGACGAGTCAACATGTGAGCAGGAGGATCAGGATTAATGTCCGACTCGGAGCAGACTCCGGCGATGTGGTCAAACACAGACTCACACAGACAGAATAAAACCAGTTCATTTGTTTCTTTATGTCACTACGTCCTGGTGGAAAAAACCTAAGGACTGTGGAGTGTTTGAAAATTTGCCTCGAAAATGCCAATTAACTCAGTCTGCCTCTACTACTCTGAGACATAACTGATATAAAACAAAAGGTCTGTCGCAGCACCAACACAGTGTGCATTCACACACAGACAGGTAGCAGCCAAACACTGACCCCACACATAATGATACCTAATACCACCGGGCAGTATCCCATACTTCACTCTGAATACTTTTACATTTGTAATGTGTGTATTTTCTCCACTTTGTAACTGCATGTTTTATAAAGTGCTGCATTATTATTATACTGTGCTGTGCTCAGTACTGAGTCCATACACTGGTTTTTAGACCAACATTAATCAATAAAGATGAAGCGGTCTTCATTCAGTAGGTGGACACCAGGACGCTCTGATACATCCACATACCTCTGGTCTTAACTGTCACTGTCAGCCGCACATTAAAACATTTTCAGACGACTACTTTCTCACTGTTTCAAGTAACTGTTACTGTTTATAACCTTATAAGTCTAATCTTTGGATTTCTGTCATCAGACCCCTGGATCCTAAACAATCTGAGAAACAAGTGGAGCAAACAGCTGCTACTGACGTCCTGCTTCAGTGTCACTGGACAAACTGAACATGAAGCTGTTTTATTCAGAGTTTTCCTGGTTTTAATCAGCTGCTCTGTTTGTTGTGGAGAGGAGGAGACCTCTGAGGAGGATTCAGCTCCTGAAGCATCAACACTGAAGGAATCCTAACCTGAAAACAAACTGAGCTAACGTTAGCAGCAGCTCAGCTAACACTTCCTCCTGTGGTAAAACCTGGATTAAACTCACTGTCCATCTCAGCAGTCCAACATGTCTCACTGTAATCAGCAGAATGTATGATTCTCTAAACAGAATAAAGTGTGTGCTGTGTATCTGTTACTGTTCCTGCTACCTATTCTGTGACTTATTACACTGGTCATGTGCTTACTGTTTTTCCCTCTTTGATTTCAGCTGAGTGGAAGATGCAGAGTGTGTTTCTCGTATTATCAGAGTCTTGCTGGTGCTGATGGTTCAGATCTAAATTCTGCAGAGTCAGGTCGTCTGGTTGTGTCTGCCTGAGGATCCTTAAAGTAAGTTTATACCCTGTGTGTGTGTGTGTGTGTGTGTTGCAGCTGCATCCTCTGGTTGTGCAGGAAAAGGCAAGACTCCTCCCTGCAGTACAGTAATCAGACAGGCTTTACACCACACACACACACACACACACACACACACACAAAGAGTAGCACAAAACCAAATGAGCAACAACTACCAAACTGGACAAATAGATGACCAAAAGGTTCAACTTATTGCTGGCTCACCTTTCACCTCATCATCATCATCATCATCACCATCATGGGAGTCAAAATCACATGAAAGATCTGCAGAAAACCCCAGGAAAGAGAGAGTGGGAGATTAACAGGAGAGAGAGGATTAAAGACAGGCCAAGTAAATATGAGAGAAATGAAGAGTCAGGATTATACAGCTGAGCAAGAGCCTGAGGAAATACCTGTGGCTCTGTGGTTACTGCTTCACACACACACAGAAACATAGACATATGTACCTGCACCGCCTCACAGTTCACACACAGAGCAGAGCAGGAGCAAATAGACCACAGCTGAGAAATGACTGAGTCCCAAAGAGATGGAGACAGAAGCATCGAGGTGAGCAATTTGCTCTGTTGGCCCACGTTACCAGCCCGTGTCCTGCTGACGGCGCCTGTTGCAGCCCGCAGAGATACCATTTCATAACTAGCTCTGGACAAGACGCCAGCTTCTGTGTCCCAGATGACGAACAAAGATACTAAAATGTGTGTGTAATATGAGGCGTCAGTAATAAAGCTGGAGTGTGTTTAAAAGTGCTGCCAGGAAATAAGTAGTCTGTACTACCACAGCAGGGGACTGTAAACTCACCTCACCCAGGAAAACTAATATGTAAACAAACATAAGTAGACTTTGACCAGTTAAAGGCCGCTTTATAATGGAAACGACTGACTGAGAAACTGTACTGTGTGTGTGTGTGTGTGTGTGTGAGGAGGGGTGTTCTGGCAGTGTCCTCCCACTTGCTGACTACAAAGGGAAACAGCTGCCTCACGGGTGGAGCTGTCCAGGGACACTGAAGGTGCTGCCGGACTAAAAAACACCCCGCCTCACACTTTCTGTGCTGCTGCTGCTGCTGATGATGATGAGATGATGATGATGATGATGATGATGATGATGATACATGATGATGAGGATGATGATGATGTGATAATCCCTGCTTTGTTGCAGATGCTGCGGTCAGCCCTGATATGACACCACACACAACTTCATAACTGTTTATCTATCTATCTATAAATCTATCTTTCTACGTTAAATTCTTAGAAACTTCAGTATATTTTCCATAACATTTTTCCACTGAATATTGACTGTGTGTGTGAAGCCGGTAATTGACATCTGAGTAACTGTATAATATCAAAGACATTGTGATTAACTGCCTCCTCCAGCCACTGCCCACCAGTGCAATAACTCTGTATGTCTCATGGTTAAACTGCTGCGCCTGATACATCATACAAGGGACAAACACCACGACTTTCAACACAGCAGCAGCCACAGCATAACAACTGCATGCTCTTTCTTATTTCAATACATCCCATAAGGTTTGTATTAAATTTTACCAGGAAAACAACAAAAGAATCCTGAGAAAATAAGTCTAAATATATGTACTATCACACTGTAATTTTCTGGAGGAAATTATGTTTGCTGAATAGCCAGCATTACAAGAGAGAGAGGCAGAACCAAAGGAGAGAGAAGACACAGGATGGAAGAGAGAGAGAGGTGGAATGGAGGAGCCAAGTCACCACATTTACCATGTGAGACTTTCTGCATGGATGTAGAATCACATGTCTGTGCAGACATGCAGATGTAATCAGCGCAAATATGCAAGGAGTGAGTGTGTGTGTGTAAAATATGTTTATCTGGGGCAAAAAAAAATGCACACGGTAGTCTGGCCCAAGTGTTTCCACCCTAAATAGATGCACTGAGGTGTGTGTGAGAGTGCAGGAAAACGGCTGGTCCTCCCACAAGAATTCTATGACCTATTTCTCGACCCACGTCCATCTGCCGCAACCTCACACACTACACACACACACCACACACACACACACACATTCACAAAAAGAACGACACATATAAAAACAGCAGATTTGCTTTATAAGGTCTGTTTATGGAGTG
>BRZM01001258.1:171463-193644 GCA_033238685.1 Lates japonicus | reverse complement strand
CACACACACACACACACACACACACACACACACACATTCACAAAAAGAACGACACATATAAAAACAGCAGATTTGCTTTATAAGGTCTGTTTATGGGAGGAAAACACACACACATATACACCCCTAACTGTTTTCCTGTGGTACTAAAACATTCCTCGTCCACCAGAAGGAGATTTATTTGACCTCAGAAAATGATCTCAGGTCCACTTTGCTTTGCTACATTTGACAGTGACCAAAGACCAGTCTGTCCATCCAAAGGTTTGGTTCACACTTTGTCTACAGCTAGGCACCAATCTGCAAAGAGGGCTGTTCTCCTCCTCCTTGGAGTCATAACTCAGTCAAATCTGAACACACAGACATGATGCATATGTTTTTAGATTCAGTGTGACACAAACTGACAGAGGATGTCATTACCTCTGATGTCCATCGCAGTAAACGTTCATAAATCAGCTTAGAAACCACAGACAAAAGACGCTCTTTACTCCAGGACCTGCCTGAGAATCATCAGGTTTTAATGTTTCCTTCATATCACAATAATCCAGTGATAGCTGTCTGCACCTCCACAGCTGCACTGTAAACAGGAGCATACTTTTAATGGCACCACTGTAAACAAACAATACAAAACCCCAAAGCTAACACTGAAAGCATGATTGTCTGTAAAATGGTGTAACTGTAAAATATTGGTTCTTTTTGTCTCTGACAAACAGAGAAATACTCTTCACGTCCCTTTAAATGGAGACAGATGTCTACAAAGTCTATATCTGTGTTTGTAGTGGGGAAAATAGGATAAATCAAAAGCAAATCAGAATTAGATTTAACTTGTCCTCTCCCCCCTCCTCCCTCTCAGACGCTCTCCCCTCCTCGTCCGGTTTCCTTCGCTCCATTTGTCTCTGAATCTCTATGTTTTGTTCTCCAGAACAACCGACGTGAACTGACTGTTACATAACAAGAGAGCGAGTAGTTCAAGTTGAACATCCACCCACCACCAACTCACCAACTCTGCCTCGCTCGGAGAACAGCGAAGCCCCGTGTGTGGAACAACATCCTGACACAGCCACAGCTGAGGGTTTAATTCCCTTTTTGGACAAAACAAACACAGAGGAAACAATCTGTGTGTTTGTTTTGTTGTCCCATAATTTACTCATGACACAGCCGAGAACAATGTTTGGTCCTCCTGCTGCTTCGTCGCTCGTCCCACTTTCCTGCCTCCTTGGAAGGAAAAGTAGGACGAGACGAGAACACCCAGGGAGATCAGTCTGCTTCTTTATCATCTCCACACACACACACACACACACACAACGACAGTACTTGGCTCCACAATGTTGGCTAATTAAGTGGATACAGCCATACAGTCATACGATCCTCCTCCATGTAGATGTTTTAATGCCTGGAAAGTGGACTAAAATGACTGTGGTTGCAGGTTTGCAAATTACCAACTCTGACAGAGCAGCAGCCTGAAAACACACTTCACACACTTCACACACACATACACAGTATGTAGGTTAGCAGAGGCGAGATGATCTCATTAAGAGAGGATGACACTTAAAGGCAGCAGCTGTAGAGTCGTGTTTAAAGGGTAAAGTCTATAAAGGATGGACGACGCATCTCCACTTCCTCCTGCTGTATAATAGCTGAATATCCCAGAAACGAGCGCTGCCATCTTGTGCTGGTGGAACCGCGGCATCAAATCCCCGCCCATACACTCACCCGACCAATCCTGAGTCGGTCCTAGCTGCCAATCATGACATCACACCCCGTTTTTACAGCTTCAAACAACAAATGAAAACTTATACGTAAAACAAACACTAGAACTCACACCTGCATAATAATATTGTGGAGTTTCTGATATTAGCAGTGCTGAGGATGTTTGTATGTGTGGGTCCACAGTTTGTTAGTTTTCATACACACACATGAGGACACGTCAGTGACACTGTTATAATCTAAAATATCTAAACAGCAGAGCCAGGGATTGCCTACATTACCCACAATGCAACTCAACTGCTGACAGGCGAGTCAGAGACTGGGGCCTGTTATGCCAGAAGTGACTCATTCCTTAGGTAAAGCTCACATTTTGAATGGCGACAGGACGGCAGTGATTAGAGTGGCATCACCAGGAGATCCCTGACATCCTGCGAGGATCCTGTCCAGTAATGAACGTCCATCAAACACACATTAACCTGCAAATTTATGCTTCACTTTGTGCAGAAACTCATTTCACCATCTCACATTTTTTCCCTTTGTAATCATCATGTCTCCCACACACTGGTAATGTCAAAGCTCCTGACTCACCACACACTAATCAAACATGTTTCAAATAATCTTAAAGTCATTACAGCACACACTGTATGATGTTATCTCCTCACACATGAATGTACAAACAGCTCAACAGGTTAATAATAAACAGGAAGCTGCCTCCCTCTGTCCTCTGTTACTCCTCCAACCACCACCTCATCATGGCTTTACAACCACTGACCTTTCATCCTGCTGCTGTTGTTGGTAATAATGAAACTGAAATTACACTGTACCGCTGCTGCTCATCAGCACAGATCTAAATGAAGAAGCAGAGTGACAGGGACTGTGGAGGTTGGCATATTTGCTTGAAACAGTTAAATGATGATCAGAATAGATGTAGATTGTTTTTCTGGCCATTGAATTCTTAATCAACTGACTAATCGCTGCAGCTTTAGTGAAAACCAGAGCATATCAGCTTTTCCATTTCCCGTGCTGAGTGGTCATATCTGCTGTGCTCTGCAGTAAAAATTACATGAAATTCAAATATGGTCACGTGACGGGCAGAAACAGTTTTGTGTGTGACTGTGAATCAGTGTGTTTAACAAGTAAAGGTCAGACGTGTCAATCAGGATGAGAGTAACAGCAGGTGTAACAGCAGTGATTTAATGAAAACTGCTGTATGTATGTGTCACACACACACAAACATCTTCATTTCCCCATGAAGCCCAAATTTCTTCATGTTCCAACCTGTTTTGAATACAAGTAAAAACAAAAAAAAACAAACACTGAGCTGATTATAGACTCTCCCAGTGTGTAAAATCACAACCTTGAATTCTCCTGATACTCCTGAAATGATGTTCCAGGAAGTCCAGGACCTTCACAGCACAAAGCAATGTTTAAACTCATTTTGACATCAACTCTTTCTTCTCTTGGGTTCTTTCCTTTTGATTCCCATTTCCAACACCATGAGACTGTTCCTTTTCTCCAGTCAACAAACATCTGGCCTCATGGGTAATGTAGTCTGCAGTGGTCTGCCTTGAGGTGAGGACACACATTCCAATGTTTGGAGCTTTATTATAGCTACAGCTCTAATCTGGACGTCATCACAGATCAGACCGAGGAGTCTTGGTGGTTCAGTTACAGCCCAGCTTCTCAGTTTCAGTCTCTACTGTTGCTAAGTAACTAATTAACAAGTCCAACAGCGTGAGACGTCTTCTCACCTAGCTGATCGCATCATGTCAGGCTGTACATCCTCCAGTCAAACCTTTATTCATAGTTATTTTAATGTGGCACATTCAACGTTTAGGAAGATGTAGGTATCGAATCAGACTTGATATCAGCAGATTCCTGAGGCTCAACTACTCTTACGACTGAAATCAGTTTAGTAGAGGTCTGAATGGAACCGACAGACTGTAAACAAACACAAATGACTTTTCATTAAAGACAGACCTGATCCAGACCAGAGGATAATCAGACTCTACCAGAGAGAGAACATCGACACCGGCAGCACCACAATGATCGATCAACGAACAGCAGCCACAGCAGGAATACAACAACAACAACGTCCTGGTCAAAGCATTTCAGAACCAGTGACACATGACCACATCTGATCCTGATCCTGATCCAGGCAGATGCACTTGGGTATGAGACATACTGAAACACAGACCCGTTTGGACCCGGTCAGACTTGAGACTTGATCAGGTCTTGGTTCCAACACTGTCTGTACATGCTGTTGTATAACCAGATGCAGGACTGTGTGAACTCTGAGTTTATCAGCTGTATCAGCTGTATTCCATCTGGTACTCACACAAAAACAAAAGCTGTGTGTGTGTGTGTGTGTGTGTGTGTCTGACCCAGTGACCAGCAGACAGTCATGGATTAGTAGTACAGTGGATTTAAAGGGGCTGGGGTGATTATTATTGGGGGAGGTGGTTCATGGCAGATAAATACTGATTTCTACACACACTCAAAAAGCATTTTAATTTCAGACAGACACACTGTTTGTCTGCAGGAAACTAATGTGGGAGTGAAAACATTCACACTTTTTAAAATAACCTCTGCTTTTTTCACTCCATAAACATGCAGTTTTCATAATCTTATGTAATTAATAAAATGACACTGAAATAATCCTCTGGATGAATCTAATCTGTGACTTTATACCAGAGAGCTGCAGGATAACGTCTGGTCATTTACAGCTCCGCCAGGTTTGCAGTGTATGTGTGAAAGCAGAGAGGAGAGTTTCAGAACACAAAAGACAAATCAATAATATAAAAAGAAAAGACACTACTCTAAAAAAAGACGATGAAATGATGAAATGTAACAGAAGGAATAAAGATGACAAAGGAAAACTGAGGGTTGAAATTAAATTAACAAAAGCTGAGGAAACTTGCTTTAAAAACAGGAGGAGAAGAAAGTAAAGAAGGGATGGTGAACAGACAGAGAGAGAGGAGAAAAACAGTGAGAGAGTGAGGAGGGGGGGAAACGCCAGGATCAAAAATAGAAAGATTTAAAAAGAAAAAGAAAGAAACCTAGAGGAGAAAGAGAGGAAGGAGCTGGGCAGGCAGAGACGTTAACAGGATTAGAAAGGGGAGTTTCTCAAACCGGCAACCCACCAGGCAGACTGTCAACACACACCACCCTGCAGCTGACACACACACACCATCATCATCAACACAAACAACAAGACCCCACCACTGACCCACATCTTCTCTCACTGTCAGCATTATTGAACTCTGTGTGTGTGTGTGGGCCTAGGATGTTACACTCACAAACACCATACGTATACACACACACACACACACACACACACACACACAAACCCCAAGCACACAGGCACATGAACATGCATCTACACCTCCGTTATTCTTGACACTACGTTAAAGTAATTCTGCAATGAAGTCCTTAAATTAAAACTATGACTTCACTGTTGCAGCTGTTTGTCCAGAGGCTCAGGGAGGTGAGGTGAGGCACCAACCCTCACACAAGTCAATACCACAGAAATAAGTTGGTGGTGTCAAAGAAGAAGGAAGCTCAACTTTATTAAAACATATTCAAAACCGTTTTAGTCTTGGGAGTCTTTATATCAAGTTAACAGAGGGTTTACAAAGAGCCAGATGACGAACAGAAACTCAGGTTCAGGATCGGTTGGTGTCCCTGCAGCTGAAGGCTTCATCTGTACCAACATCAACAACTCAGTGGACTACAGTCGCCTCTCCGGTGCAGCTTCAGCTGGCATCTATGATGCAATGGAGCGGCTCAGGGATATCTGTACATTTTAGTTACAGAAAATAACCTGATTACACTCTCCCCTCTGAACTCCACATGAGTCTCTCTGCACGCATGTCAAGCACACCACCACAAGTAAATAAACATCCATCTACTATCTCTACTACTATCCTGAGGGTCACATATGGGGGCAGGTTTCAATCCCAGCTGGAAAACACAGTACAGTCTTATGGAATAAAATAATTAACCTTAAGGTGGAAATGGCAGAGATGCTACTACAAGCTGCTCTTATGGAACTGGCTTAAGGATTACAATCTTTCTGGCCACAGCTCACGAGCTAGGGGGCGCCTAGGTTCAAACTTGACTAGAACCTCAGAAATTTGATTCCGGTCTAAACGGAACACACCAAAACAGCAAAACACTGCTCCTCACAGTGTTAGCCATGAGTCAAAAACTCCACTGGGTAACCTAACCTGACAGGTCATCAGTAACACAACAACAACAATATCTTCTCTCCACACATACACACAACACTATCACAGCCACCCAAAACACCACAACAGTGTGGTGCAGAGTCACACCTGAGCAGGTGAAGCAGACGGACACCGCAGGCTTCACTTTATATCTGAACAGATTTCACTTTATGAGACTTAATGTCACAGCTTTTCATCTGTCTGGGTGTGGATTTATTCTGCTTTCTGTGTGTGTGTGTGTGTGTGAGAGAGAGAGCATATGTGAACACTTATTTATATATGCTGGCATGTGCTTCATGGTGAATTAGGATAAGCCTGAAGCAGAGGGGTATGGAAAGTGTGTGCGCTTGTCACTGTGAACTGCTTTACGGCTGTAGATGTGTGTGTGAGTGTGTGTGATGTTTGGATGCCAGTATGATGCCAGGAGGATTTCAGTGGGAGATAGAGGTGTGTGTGTGTGTGTGTGTGTGTTGGGGGTGAATTTGGCCTACATTTGGAGGGATGAGAGACTGTTCCTGTTTATTTATTCAAAGGGATTCAGCTTCTGTCAGGACAGACTCACACTGTACATCTCTGATTTAGAAACACAACATGATCTCGTCATCAGTCCTTTAAGCCCAAAGATATTCACGTATGACAAAGATGCAACATGTACCACAGCAATATATCGTATTGTAGAGACCAGAGACAACAACTGTTCAGTATTTTTGTTTTAAAATTTGAACATTTTAAGAGATTCAGCGCTCCGTCCTAGTTTTTTACACACGAAGCATCAAACGTTTCAATTATCCAGGTCTTATTCAGAGGAGACTTGCGGGACTTGGTCATGCAGGATTTAAACTTTTAAACTCTTTTAAACATACTCCACTGCTTTACCTGTAGAGGCCTGGTGAAAGATTTACTGAACTCTTATATTTCCTGAGGCAGCGAGCTGTCAGAGAGGATCCTTCTCTAGATTTAAAGCTGCACACAGGTGAAGAAATTCACAGAAAGCACTGATGTTATTCCCATTTCGATAACCAGCAGATGTAGCCAGTCAGCCAAAGTGGCTAATAAGAACGAGGTTCGACTGCATTTGATCAAATCTGAATCCAGTACTGTGACCAGCTGCAGACACGTGTAGAAAACCACCACTAGGATTCGTCCTGTACTGAATCTCATGGCTAACCAACCCCGAGCATGAGCTGCAGCAGGAGGCCAGGTTTACATCACCAGAGAAATGTGTGTTTGTATTTCTGCTCCAATATAGCAGCTTCAGAGAGCTGGTCTGATCTGAGCTTTAGTGCAGCAGCAGATGAAAACGCTGATAGAAAAAGCCTCAAAAGACCTCATTTATCGCTGTACACCCACAGACAAGACATGACCTCAACACAACATCAAACACACATACTAACACACACACACACACACACACACACACACACACACACACACACACACACACACACACACACACACACACACACAAGATCGGCCAAGGTAAATCTGAGCTACGAGTCTGGAGTGAATGTAGGAAGTGGAGAGGGAAAAGTTCAAAAACAGATGATGTAATGTGTGACATCATCCTCGGTGTGTAAAGCCCGATCACCTGGGGTTCAGGTATCAAAAGAAGAGACCACTTCCTGCTGGGCTCAGTGATCTCACCTGGTGATCAGGTGTCAAAGAGCAAAGTCACAAGCCCCTCAGATGTACAAAGATCCTCTCTGAACTCTGAGCACAGTGTTACTCTCATCACAGAAACACAGGAACAGTAGTTTGACCACACGACGACCACCTGGTCACATGACCACAGCTGAACCAACCACATTAGCTGAGGGAGGCTGAGAGATGTGGACAAAACCTCCAGAAAAAAGGCCACACATGGACCCTGAGTGACCATCACCAGCCGATACATGTGACATCAGCATGACACAGTAATGGCTGCAGGTCACATGACTGGGACCAGAAACCAGAGCCAGGTCCAGATCTCCTTTTACTGCAATGGGTCTCAAGTCTGCATATCAATATGTCCAGTACCTGACTTCACAGGAGCTTTGTTCTGACGAGGGAGCTGGAAAATCAGTCACATGCAAGATTTGTGCTGTTAAAGGACTGAATTCACAGATATTAAACAGGTTAGAGTATGTGGGCTGTCAACGTTAACGTGTTAACACTTGTGATTAACCCAGAAACCTTAATGCGTAGTTTTAATGCAAATTAACTATATTAGCAAGTTTGAGCACAACTTCCTCCCATAATCCCAGTGTTTACTGCTCGGGGTGAGACAAACGCAGCTACCGAAGTGAGGAAACATCCTCCAGTGTGCTTAACGGAAATGTTCATTTTAAAAAGCTCCGATCCCATCAGGTGCAGTACAGCGGGCTGTACAGCGTACAGTAGGCGTGAAGCAGAAACGATGCCGACGGTTGCTCAACTGCAGCTGCTCTTCACAGTGAGGTGGGGGATCCTTGGTTTCCCTGACAGGAAAAGATCCAAACTGTTGCCTCCTGAAAACAATGAGGTGGGGAGCGGCCACTTCCTGTCTCTGTGCTGGTGAGAGGACCAGCAGCTCTGCCGTCACTGCTCCACCTCAGTGTGTCATTACAGAGAAACACAAACACCGCCCATCTCCAGGTTAGCTCCTGCTTCACTGACTGTTTCTCCAGAAAGGTAAATCAGACAACACGCTGTCGGGCCGAAGCTGGTGGGACAGAGGCCATTTCTGACTTTGGCTCTCTACGACAATCATCCCTCATCAATGACGTCTCTGGGGAGCCACCATGGAAAACATTTTGGCCTTATTTTGTCCTCGTCCCTAATTTCATGAAATGTTTGCAACTTACCATCACTTTCCTGATGAATCTCAGGAATCAGCAGGTCTTTAAAGAGTCAGAAAACTGTGACTAAAACCTGTGACAACTTCCTAAAGCCAGGTCTACAAATTACAGCCTGACTGACACTAGAGTTTTGAGGCTGATACTGGTATAGATATTTGAGAATTTTAAAAAACACTTAGTTATCTATCAGCCAATATTAATTTTCTTTACAAAACCCACGACACTTCTTTTTTAAGCCAATATTAACAGCTGTGACCAAGAAAGGTACAGGACAGGACGTTTTACAGTTAAATAAACTAGTCTCTACTCCCTGGTGGACTAATGACAGAATGGTCACACTGTTTTAAAATATATATACAGATATACCTGCAAGGAGCCAATATGTCCACCCGGCTGATTCATTGGTCCAGCTCCACTTGGTTTTGTCAGTTAATTATCACATACAACCAAGAAAAGCAGCAAATCATCACGTCTGAGAAGCTGGAAGTGAATAAATGTTTGACCTTTTTGCAAGAATAATGTCAAACCTTCCAACACTTGACATTTTATCACATCGCTCAGGTCTCTGCATTACTAGTCCAGGCTGACAGAGTCGACTGCTTCCTCCGTCCACTGTGCTCTGTCTTTCTCCTCTTCTCCTCACTTCCTCTGTCTGTCGCTGCTCCTTCCTCTGAGAAAACGGCTACACCCATTAACTGCCTCTCTAACTGCTTCATTAACTGCTTCATTCACTATGCATGAGGCACTGGCGCTCCCCCCTCCCCCCTTCAGACGTCTGAGAATGCCACCTCCATTAATGGACAGAGGTTTAAGGTGAAGATTAAGGCAGGGTTCATGGTGAAATGTGTATTTGTGGGGTTAAAGGTCAGGGTTAGGTTATGGTTAGGTTATTAGGTTAGGTCACTGAATAACTATAACTAACTAGAAATAACTAGAAATCCATTGCATGTCTTGGACATGATTTGTGTCCCCACAAGTAAAAATAAGAGGGTGTGTGTGTCTGAGAGGGTGTGTTTCTTTCCCAGCTGTCATTATGTTCAGGTGTGGCAGGAACACTGAGCGGATAGACCCTCCTCTAACCCCACACCGCTCCAAATTGGGAATCCACTAGCTTCTCTGTGTGTGTGTGTGTGTGTGTGTGTGTAATAAATGGAAGGGAAGGAAAGCAGTGAGGTAGAGGAAGTGAGGGTGGTAAACTCTGGGAGGTGTATCTGCCTCAGGCGTGTTCGTTGTGTATCCATCCACACACACTGAAAACACACTGTGTTCACGTCTTACTGCATCTTTAAAGTCCAAACATTTCCTGCATCCTCTCTTTACCACTCACACACCACTGCACAGTGACAGATTTCCACAAGACCCAGTCCCAATCCCAATGACTAAAGAAAAGTCTATGATACTACACAAAATAACACAAAAAGAAAGCTGTAATCCAGGTTGTATTCTGTATCCAAATGTATCCGCCGCTGAAAATAGTCCCCGACAACCTGTTTGGGTAAAGTTTAAGTAACCAGTGACTCGCTGTTTTGGGAAATTAGAACTTAACTAAAACTAAAATGAAAGGTTTTAAAGATTAAAATCCTCAGGCATGAAGCTGACAGCCACAGGAAGTACAGAGACAGACCAACACACCAAGTTGAGATTTGTTGACAGAAAAATACAGAATATTTCAGCCTTATCCTTAAGTTGTCAAACATATCTCAGTAAATCAGATAACAAACAAATTAGTGCATGTTCAAACTGAGTTTATCAGAGAAACACTTTTAACTATGTATTTCAATGAAGAAGGAGATTCATAAAGCTCCTTTTTATAGAGGCGGGAATGTTGTTCGTCATGCCTTTCAGAAAAGGTACAAAGTCGAAAAGGGGGCATTGTTGTCCCACCTTTAAGACGACACCAAAGGGTATTTTGGTTTTGTGTTAAAGAGCTGGGCTACTGCTGTGTGTGACACATCACGCCTCTCTGACTTGTGATGCAGGTATCCTGTATAATCACACAGTGGAGCAGCATGACACCGGTTTTGTGTGGTTCAGTGTAAACAAGAAAAGGCGCATTCAAGGGTCTTTAACCCCACTGTAGCACAATTTAGAAGAGGCTACAGTCCGTGAATGTCTGTCTAAATTTACTGAGGAACTCTGTCGTTTATGCTTGTGTTGTGCTGGATTACATTAACGTTGCGGGGTGTTTCTCTTATGAGGATGAGTGATATCTGTGATATCTGAGTGTATCAGCAGCAGCAGTGGTAGAGGTGTGTCACAATCATCTGCTAAGATGAAAAACCAATCACTATTTTCTGTTCCTCAGCTCAGATGGGAAGAGACTAAACTGGGAATTGTCAGTTTGTCACCTGCCATCTCACCAACACACCGAAGAAGAAGAAGAGAAAGGCAGCAAGACCTGATCCAGGGGAGGACTTGTGTACACACCAGCAAATCATCATCTTTTATATCTTTTCGCGAAATTTAAATTGGAAGGGAATGGTGAATTATCACATTCAGGAGTGAAGACACTTTGAGGATGAGATCTGATCCTCACACATTCAGAGCTGGTCTGTCAACTGACGCCCTTCTGTGTAACCTGAAGGATTTAATCATTCATACTCACTGAATCAGTCTCCTCAAATCCATGAGCTGGCTCTCTGTCCATGACATCTTTTCTAAAAGCCCACACAGATATATCAATACCACGCTTTTAACATCTTGGGTGATTTGTTTTGCCTTGAACACAGAATAAACCCTGCCTGTATTATTTGGATTTCTTCTCTACTTTAATTTCAGCAGATTAGACACAGGAAGTGCATCACCGCTTCCCTGCAGATTACAACAACACTACATTGTCTTTTTGCAATGATTAGGGCTGCCCCCCAAATGTGTCGGTATCATCTTGATGCATCAGTCGGGAGGACCCTGATTCGACCAATAAGAACGCCAGCCAACAAATCGCTCAGCTGCCCTGAGCACTGCTGGAGCAACAGAGCGACAGGTATTGTAAACTTTACATCCAGATCTTATCTTAATATCTTAAATGACCAAACCACAACACAGTGTGACCAGCTCTGTCAGGTGAGCTAAGAGCTGCATACAGCAGCAATAACACGCACAGCTAAAAGCTGAAACTAACAGTGTTATGACGAATAAAACCAGAATAGTTCTAACAGTCGTACTGAACACCCGCAAATTTGAGTCGACAGACAAAATTAAGGTACAGCCCCAAAATGATGTACATTTTATTTGCATATCAAGTGAGGAAGTGAGATCCAATCACATGTGGTCACTGGAGACGGCATGTGGAGACTAATACACCAGGTACGATCAGGGTCAGTGAGAGAATAAAAAGACAGAAACTATACAGAATGTCGAGACTGAAAAAAAAAAAAAAATCAGGAAGCAGATTCTATACTGAAATTTTCTGCAGATCTATTTTTTATCTGATCAGTGACTGATCTGAGCAGAGATGGAGGTCGAGTAAAACAAAATCCTGCAGATGGTTATAATGTGGCACAAAACATGTAATCTTATGTAATCTCCTCACTGCATGGTTCAAACACACAATAATACGGGGAAGTTGTTTGTATGATGACTCATACACATACAGTAGAAAGCTGAGCTGTGTGTGAGTGTGTCCACTGAAAATCCGCCAAATGCTGCAGAATGGAACTGTCTGGCTGGGAACATGGTGGGAAGCAGGTTGCTACTGTGCTAATGGACACACATAATGCATATAAAACCCACAGCAGATACACAGTGTCAGTACCCAGCAGCCTGTCATTTTCTGCTGAATAGAAATACAGAATAGAAGTGGTCAGGGGGTTTGTCCTATTCCTCCAATCAGCAGTATTCGTAGCAAAATAAGGAGAACAGAGTGAAAAGAGTTCTGCAGCTAAGAAACAAAACTGATAAACAAACAAACTCCACACCTTCATAGACCTTGAAATGAATTCATCACTTCAGACATTTTGTGCCAAAGATGGCAGGCTTCATTTGCAGCTTCTATGTTTTAAGTGATAGTAAACTGAATATATTTTGTTTGACCACAACACCAAACAAAAACAAAAAGATATGACAAGGGCCTTTTTCACAATTTCATAGACCAACCTATGATATAAACAAGAGATTATTCAACGATGATTGTTTAAGCAATTTAAACAGCTCCTGCCTCAAAGGTGATTATTTGCTGGTTTCTGTAGACGTGCCTATGACGTTAATAGAGTGTCTCCTGGATTGCGTTTGATGATTTGGACTTTCAACTTTGGCTTTAAAGAAACTGTGATGCACTTTTAACATTTTTGGACCGAGCCAATAATCAAGAAAATATTTGTCAAATATTTGTCAGATTAACTGATGATAAAATAATAAACACAAACGTTGGTGACTGTTGGTCGACTAAATAAGAAGCGTAGTTATCAGTGCAGAGGACTGTCAGTTTGTGTCCCTCCAACGAAAAATGTAATGATTAGTATCAGATGGTTTCCATGTTTAGACAGATTCTATTTATTCCTGATTATTTTATTGACTTAATAACTACCAATCAATAAAGTCAATATGGTTTACTTAGGGGTTTAATCAATGATTAAGTTCATTATCAACTAATCTGCTGGATTATTTCATGATTAATCAAAAATTATTCCTTTAACCTATTGGGGTAAGTAGTTCAAAAAACGACCATCAAGCAGCAAAGTCAGGTTTCTAAATTGTTTACATTTGTATTAGTCCAAAACCCAAAGACGTTTAATTTACTATCATGTGACAAAATTATATATATATTTTAGTTTCTGCCGTCAATTTTTTTGGATCAACTATTGTTTAAATGTAGAGATTGTTGAGGCTCTAAAGCTTAATTAATAACAGACTATCACACATGCAGACACGTTGAATGACAAAGTCAATGTCCAAATTACAGCAGGTCAAACTAAACAAAGTTATTCCTCAGAACTAAACCTCATGTTTACCTTTAACACCTCAGTGCGTTGGCAGTCACAGGACAACACCACCATCTCACACACACACACACACACACACACACACACACACACACACACACACACACACACACACACACACTCACACAGCAGCTGAAACCACCATATGAGGCAGTGAGAGCAGACTGACCGGTTGGTTTGGTCTGGAAATCACCTTCCTTCACATTTATGCTCCAGGACTCAGGTGTTATATTAATCTTTAAAAATCCCCCACAACTCCCAGGACCCTGTGCTTTCCCCACATCACCCAGCACCAGTATACTGCCATCTGTTATTATGCCAAGACTAATGGCTATTTTTGATTAATCCATTAATCCTTTGGTCTACAAAATGTTAAAAAAGGCAGTCAAACCTTCCCAGAGTCAAAGGATGATATCTGTAAATGTTTTGTCTTGGCTGACCAACAGTCCAGAAACAAACTATATTCTGTTTACAGTGATTTAAAACTAAATTTTCACTTTGGTGAAGCTGGAACTTCACTGAAACATTTAAGCACTGGTGTGGATTAGTGCTTTGCCCAGGAGCCACAAACATATGTGAATATATCTGCTGGGTAAAACCAAGAGCTGGTCAATATGGAAGTATGCATATCGGTTCACAGTGAAGGAGCTGAAGTATCTTGGGGTTGGATGGAGCAGGAGATTGACAGGTGGATTGGTGCAGCGTCAGCAGTTATGCAGACTGTTGTGGTGAAGAGGGAGCTGAGCCAGAAGACAAAGCTTTGGTTCTACGTTCCAACCCTCAGCTATGGTCATGAGCTCTGGGTAGTGACACAAGGAATAAGATTGTGGATACAAGCAGCTGAACGAGTTCCCTCCGTATGGCGTCCTGGGCTCAGCCCGAGAGATGAGGTGAGGAGCTCAGACATCCGGAGGGAGCCCGGAGTAGAGCCGCTGCTCCTTCACCGGTTGAGATGGTTTAGGCATCTGGTTAGGATGCGTCCTGGGCGACTTCCTTTGGAGGTTTTGCAGGAAACTTCCAACCTCAAGGGTAGACCCAGAACTCACTGGAGGGATTATATATATCTCATCTGGACTGGGAACACGTCAGGATCCTCCAGGAGGAGCTGGAGAACATTACTAGAGAGAGGGACATCTGGAATACCCTGCTTAGCCTGCTTAGCCTGCTGCCACTGCGACCTGACCCCGGATAAGTGAAAGAAAATGGATGGATGGATATCAATTTAAGAAAGACCTGTGGGAAAACCTCCAGAATTCTTCATGAGAGAACTATGTTGAAAACAGAAAAGGGGGAGGCTTGATCCAGAGGAGGCCTGGGGACAGTCAGGACTAGTCTGAAACAGACGTGGTTGACCCAAACAGAGTGAGAACACAGACACTGGCAGCAGCATGTTTCCAGCTAAGCTAAGCTAACCAGCAGCTAGCCGCAGCTTCATATTAACTGTATAGATATGAGTGTGGTATGAATCCTCTCATCTGTCTCTTGGTAAGAAAGCAAATAAACTTATTTCCCAAAATGTCAGAGCCAGTGCACATGAGAAGTCTGTTCCTGTGAGGTAAAGACCCTGACAGTCCTCAGGCAGTGATTGGTCGGTCGTTTGAAAGGTTTTGACCCCTCTCTCAACCTTTTATTGTTCATTCTTCACAAAACTATTCATCACTTTTCACGTGAACAGCACTGTACACGTCTTCCCTCCGGCTTTTCACTCCTTCTCTGAGTGTGACCGTGGTCAAGACAACATGTCATATGAACTGTTGTTCTCCAGCTGAACTCAGCTCTCTGTGATCAGACGGTGTTAGTGGGAGGAAGGTTTAAAGAAACCAGCTCCAGTTTGCATTTCTCTACAGGTTGAGGCTTGTGTGGCTGCCGATATGAAACTAGGCTGAACCACAGTGTGCATCCTCACATCTGTGTGTGTGCGCCTGCATTTTTAAATGTGTGTAAAGTACGTGTGCATGCATGTGGTGTGTGTCTGCTCCTGTGTGCAGATTCCTGTGTGTGTCTATACATGAGTGTGTCACCACGTGTTCATCTATCACACTCTGTTCCTTCTCCTCTAATCTCATTTCATGGAGGTCGATCACAGCTCTCGTGTCATCACAGACCAGTGTGTTCATCATCTGATAAATAAAGGAGATCTTGTCTTTATGTGAGTTTATGTGTCTAGTTAATGAAGCCTAATCACCCTCAGGGCTGAAGACGTTGTTTTTAATTCAGCGAGCTATTAAACTAACACTGATGAGGAAAACATACACAGCTGCAGCCTGTTCAGTCAGAGTTGATGCTGAGCTGGTTAAGATGCAACCTGTGATTGTCTGCAAATGAAAAAATACAATAATCATATTTCACAACTGCAGTCGTGCACATTTTTCCCCCCGACAAGAAGGAAAAGCTGAAGAGCTGAGAGAGCAGGTAAATATTTGAGCTGTCAGCCTTAAGAGAAGCTCAGTGATTGAATCAAAGAATAAGTGGAGTTTGGCCTGAGTCTGAAGCCTGTCTGTTGTTCTGACATCTCACTCTGATAAAACACAAAGTGACAGTCACACTCTCCTCTCAGATACGTCCTCTACCCCCCACTAACAATCAATCAACAATAATCAATTTTAGCAACCATCTGTGTATATTTGTCCTCCCATAATGACAGACTGCATTAATATAAAGACTGATTATTAGCAGTTCCACCTTCCATTCAGCAAATCTGGACAAATACTGCCCCACTCATTATTCATGAATGAGTGAGTGAGTTGAATGTTTTTATTCCTGTATCATGTAAAGAACTCTACCCAGCTCTCACTGGTTTACAGGACACCATAAATTCATATACACCAAAACCACAGAGCTTCATCATTGACAGGTAAACTCATAAGTCACTGTCAAAATCATTCACTGTACAGCACAGCCCAATACATCAGCTGGTGTTAGCTAAGAAAGCGCTGAGGTAATGAATCAATTCATAAATTAATAGGAAACTAACAACTCTGACAGAAACTTCATTTATCAAACAAAGATACAGAAGATACTCGTTTCTCAAATTCTGTTCTACAAAACAACAAACTGAGGATATTTGAGCTCTCGACCGCTGGCTGAACAAAACAAGAAGTATCAACAGATTAAATGATAATGAAAGCAGATATGCAGCTGTACTACAGACCCCATTCAAGAGTACAATATGGTCACAATCTCTTCTTCTGTTCCTGAGTTTGAGCAAGAAATGTGTTTTTCCAGAGCATGATGATGTCACAGTGAGGCTGACCTTTGACCTGTTGGATATAAAATGCCATCACTTCATCGTTTTATCCTGTTAGACGTTTGTGTTGAATTGTGTCACAATCGGCGCATGAACTCTTGAGTTATGTCCAAAATCGTGTTTTGTGAGGTCACACTGGCCTTGAACTTTGACCTTTGACCTCCAAATTCTACTGAGGTCTTCCTTGAGTCCAAGTGAACATTTGTGCCAAATTTGAGGAAACTCCCTCGTGGCGTTTCTGAGATATCGCATTCAAGACACTAGGACAGACGGACATATGGACGAATCACCAGCATGGAGGCATCACGAACCAATCAGTGATCAGCACTGGCCTGAACCGGAGACCTTTCAAAACCAGTGATTAGCATCAGTCGTAAAAGGCCTGATTTGAACTTATTAACAAGAAAACATTCAGCATTACAACCACAAATGGAGGTAAATCTTCAACCATGAACCAGTAGATAAGAGACAGACGTACAATGATCCTCTCAACAGCACAGCTACACTCTGCAACTCAACAAAACACTGTCACATTACAGGAAAACGCTGAGTGAGTGATGGAGTCACGCAAACTGCAGAGCAAGGCAGCACTTAAGTAAAATACAGGGTGAAAGAGAAACTGTGAGTGTGTGTATTGTCTGAACAGAAGTGTTTAGAGCCAAACCCAGGTAGCTCTGATCGGGCGTCCTGTAAAGCTTCCTCCACACTCTCAGTCACTCTGCTGCCTCTGTTCATGTGATCCACTGTCATCATGTGAGACACATTTCAGTTCACATAAACACAGTTAGAGAGTGAAGCCAAGCAGCATGACGTCACTGAGACCCTCCAGCCCAACTCTCCCAGTAAAGGTAGATGCTTTCAGTTTCACCTGCTCAGGTATCCAGGTATGTGTCAGAAAATAAAACCTTTAAACTGCTGAAACAGCTACATCTCTTTTTAGAGACAGAGTCCCTGTAACTCACAGAACTCACACTCACATCCAGAATGGCAGCAAATATCTAAGAGACATATGTCACCACCTGGACAAGTAAAACTCTCTGTACAGACTGATGCCACCAGAGCAGAGTGGATAATATGCTCTCTTGTAATCTGGGTGAACTGAACCTTTAAATTGTGATGTTTCTGCTGACATGGTGTGGTCACCAACTCTTGTTAAAAATCTGGATCCTCATAAAGCTGGAGCACCTACTGACAGCTGCAGTGTGACAGGGCCGCTGATGGCGAGACAAAGATGGGACAGTTGGATCATCAAACAACGACCAATCACAACAAACCTGTGCTCTGTATCCACATGTTCAGTCTGACGTCACGACCAAAGAAAGTCCTGTTTCCTGGTCTGGGGAGGGGGGTTTACACCTGGACAGGTAACCAGTCAGTCACATGGCTGACGCACACAGACAGACGAGCAGTCACACTCACAGTCATACCTGTGTTTTCACATCAAACCTGACGGGTGCGGGTTAAATGAGCTCTGGTGTGTTTGACCTTAAAGTCTGGTTCACTACAGCTGGTGTCAAACTGTCAGTCAAACTCCAACTAATGATGATCATTCTCTCAATCAACTGATCAATTGTTTAGTCTATACGAGGTCAGAAAATGCTGTCCAAAGTGACATCTTCATTCGATTATGAAACCAACGGCTGAGTCTTTTTCTATCGATCGAGCGGAGTTTGTTGCCTTGCTCATGTGTCATAAAGTGAAACACAGTGAACTGTCCTCCTTTAATATTATTGTAAAATGCCTCTTTATGTCCAATGTCTACCTGTTTGTCAGTAGTCATGACGTACAGTATGAGGTCCTGACTGATGATGCTTATCACAAAGTCCTTCTGGGCAAGTCTCGCCACTCGGCAGCCATCTTGGCAACGTCCTCGAGCAGTCATTTCAGAAGCCATAACTTTGTTTTGAAATGGTCTGTGTAGAATCATCAGTCAAATCTAATAAAAACCACTTCAAAAGTTTGGTGACTTTGCTCCTGAAACAGGTTTCAACGCCTTTTATCCACAAGATAAACTTCTACTACTGATTAAACAGTGATGAATTAATAAAGTCAGCCTGTTTACTGCTCTTGACCTTATCCTGCCTTGATCCCAACAAAATGAACCCAGCTACAGGTGAGGAAGCCAGTTCACCTGACCTGCATGTCTGTTAACACTGACACTGATGCATGAGTGAGGTCAAGTCACATGTGTGTGTGTGTGTGTGTGTGTGTCCTCACTCTGCACAGAGGTTTCATGAATCCAGCCCTTCATGGAAAAGGGAAGTGCAGTTTCATAGACTCCGGCTGTTGATGCATTTGCTTTTATCATATTGTACCAGTGCTCTGTGTGGGGTTTTATGGACTGCATGTGAGTGTCACTGGGTGCAGGGACCCGAGCCAACACCAGCCTCCTAATAAACAGCAACCTGTGCTGTCAGAAACGATTACTCAGAAACTCACCTCTCACTGGAGACTGTCATGTAAACTCATGTGTTTTGATTAGAAACATTAAAAAGGCTGCGTTCACTACATCCCTGCAAATAAAAACGCTGAAGACTGACAAAATTATTATTATTGAGCTTCTATATAATGCCTGTTTACAACTCTAAATGGATTAAAAAGGAAGTGGTGGGGAATTCCAGTGCAGGCCCACTGAACAGTCTGGTCCGCAATCGCCCACTTCAAACACCAGTGAGAGGTGTGTTTCTGGGTGGTTTCTGACAGCACAGGTTGCTGTTTATTGGAGGCTGGTGTTGAACCATTGGTGTTTTCATGCGGTCATAAAACCCCACACATGACACTGGTACGCTGGTAAAGCAAATGCGTCAACGGCCGGGTGTGTTGCACTTCCGCTTCCGCTCGACTGGTTCATCGAAACTTCTGTTACAGCACACTGGCGGGCTCACTCGCTCATCGGTGATAAGTGAGCCAGGTCATTCACCTGGTGTTCGTGGGTAGGCGCAGAAGACAAATCAGGCTTACAAGCTGGCTTCGACTTCCAGCCATTGTCACTGTCGACGATGGTTTATCTTGTGGACAAACGTTGGCTGTTTCGGGCAAGCTCTGGTGATTTTAAGCCAGGCTGACTGATGATTCTACGAACCGACTGGCTGAGACATAACTCTGCTCGTATGTTTCGGCGGACTGACCGATAGCATCATCAATCGAGACCTCATGCTAACGTCGCGACCGATGGCAGGTGTTTGACCGGACATGGCATTTAATAATGACCAAGGAGGAACCGGACCGCTGTGTTCACTATGATGATGGTGGCATCCGCTGTCGTGAAAAGACTCGGCGGAACGATTTCATAATGACGCAATGCTTTGAACATTTTCTGGGCCTCGGCTGGTGAAACGATGATCGATTGATGATTGGTGCTGACGGTGCCAACGAATGATGCCGAACTGCTCCGAAGCTGCGCAAAACTCGCCGGTGACGGGCTATTGACAATGACGCTGGGCTCTTGATGATGAATCGACGACTTTGGGGCCGCCTGGCTCGAGAATGGCCCCGGGCAAGGCGGGACTTTCTTTGATGGTGAACGTCAAAACTGGCGTAACGGACCTGAAACACCATTTCTGTGATTGATGGTGTTGATATCGCTGTCATCTTTAATATCGCCGTGGGTAACTCCTTTGGTGAGACGACCCGACCACACCATGTCGCTATCTGTTCGGATACGAATCCCCAAAGAAGGCATATTATCCGCCTGCTCTGTTGTTTTTCGGTCTGGCTGAAGTTGTCCGGGCTGTTGTTCTCTTAGGTACAACAACCGTTGGATATTGATCGGACTACGTGAGACTCTGTGTCTGGACGCTGAACTCGACATTTGGGCATTTTCGCGCCTGGTGCTGAGCGGGCTGGCTGTCTGCCTGGGAGGTTGAACTGGAAGACGGCTGCTGCTGGCTGTGGTGGCAGCTGATGCTGAGGCGGCGTGTTTCGGAGGTGGGAGGGCCTCAGCTACTGAGTTTGACTCTGGCCTGGTCGGTTTGTCACGCCACGGTTCTCTTCTTGCATTTAGCAGGGGTGCTGCGCTGTTTCATTTGCTGACGACTCCATCACTCGCGTTTTCTATGTTGGTGCGTCTGTCTGCGCCCGCTCATTTGTGTTCGGCAATGGTGTTTTCTTGTTAACCAGGTCAAAATCGAGCGCGGTTTGGTGTTCGAGCTTCCGATGTGACTCTGTTCGTGATCTTCCGGCTGCTGATTCATCTGGGCTCTTCTCTGGGTATCTCGAAACGCCACCGAAGTTCCTCGACCGGCAAATCATTCATCGAAAGAACCTCGGTCGTCGAGAATCCCGAAAATCGGAGCCGATGGCGTTCTAAAACTGCTGTTCAGACATAACGGTAATGTGGTGTGTTCAAACGTCTGGCTGATGGGCGGCGACTCGGCAGATAAACTGCTGGCTGGTCGTAAACGGGCGTTTGCTAACTCGAAACTCGGGTATGCTGTGAATACCGGCTGGCTACGCCATCTGACCGCGTTTTTGTTCAAGCCAGCTCAGCTCGATTTGTTTTGGTGGTGGGAAGCTGGCTCATATCTTCGGGCTGACAAATATTTCCTGTCGGTTTCTGTTGTTATGGTGCCTCGGCGCTTTCTTCGTAACGCCGCTGGCTGGTGTGCTGTGCGAAATGATTTGACGTTACAGGATACGGTGTGCTGTGAGCGCGGTGCTGAAGCGGTGACTGAGCCAGGGGACTGCACGTGCAGGCTCAAGCTGTTCGCTCGCTCGCTCATTCATGAGTATTGTCCGTGCTAATCAGTCAAGACTCGTCTTTATATTGTGCGGTCTGTCGTGCTCGGGAGGACAGGCGTGCCCAAAGGCGGTGTGTGGTGATGGCCGTGGGGGTGGCGTCGAGGTGGCGACATGCTTTGTCGTTTTATCGGGGTGGTGTCAGGGGCGGAACGGGCTCGGGCCGCGATTCGTCACTGACTGCTGGGCGGGCTGGCAAATGTTACCTGCTCTCGGCTGTTCAGCTAGAGCGTGCGCGACCGAACCAGCAATGGTATTATTTTTTCATTGCAGGGTATCTGAGTTCAGCTAACATCAGCCAGGCGCAGGCTGCGGCATGTTCTCATCGTGATGATTTGGTAAAACAACGTTATTCAGTGACAAACTCGTGCTGAACATACTCACATAAACGTATCGAATGACGGGCCTGATCTGTGTTTACGAGCCTTCGTAATATTGAAGGAGAAGGCTGGTGGCCTCTTGCGTGTTGTTTCTTTCATGTTATAATCTGCATAATCTTGTCCTATTGAAA
>BRZM01001258.1:154500-171418 GCA_033238685.1 Lates japonicus | reverse complement strand
AGAGGTAAAAAACAGAGAGACACAGTACGACTGCACAGGGATGTAAATGACCTGAAAGATACACAAACCCACCACAAGGAGACGCAAAATGTCTGCAAATGATACAAGTGCATGGTTTGTGGTCATTCTGGGTCTATTTCAGTCTTGGTTTTTTGCCTCTGTGTATTTCAGGTGTGTGGGCCTATTTAAAACTCTTAAAACTTTAAAAATTGAACAGCTTTTGAAATGTAAATTGATAATGAAGCACGTGTACTGTCAGCTTGTTGTGCATGGACACGTTTCCTGTGTCCTGAGGGATTGAATTTCAGCTGCTTCTACTTCGTCTCCCATAAAAGTGGAGGTAAATCGAACCCACCGATACTTTGACTCTGTGTAAAACTTCCTCTTTCTTCTCCACCAGCTGCCAGCTGACGTGACAGCCATCGGTCTGCCGGCCTGAGACGCTTTTATGGCAAATATTTCTGCTGAAGGAAGCCTTGTGCTGTTGTAACCATGGTTACTTTTAGATTGAGGAAGATGCACCTTTATAACCTTTAAACAGAACATATCACTCCTGCTGTGGTTTTCTCTGTGATGACGTGGGTGAAAGTGAAAAGCCATTCCTTCTGATTTCCTAGGTAACATTAAAATTGTTGGTTGAGAACATTCACTGTAAAGAATCTCAATTCCCCCGATTGTAATTTTTTTTCAATCAAACTCTTATGTTACTTTACAGTTTCATCCACAGGAAGAAATTAATTCAACCTGCTGTTTCAAAAGTAGCCAAAAATAAAAGCCGGGGTTGATGCAAACTTCCTGTTTTACAAATGACAAGTGATGATATATTTCAAGCGTTTGTCAGGACATTTATGACAATTGTTTCTGGGGGTGTGGGTTGGGGGTGTAAATGACTTGAGGAGAGGTCATGGATCTCTGCTGTGCAGTATAACAAGAGTCTTTAGTCGTCTCTGTTCTCAGGAGAAACACTGCTGACTGCTCAGCCACAGAAAACACAAACCACTGTTAAATACAGGAAGTGCTGATAACCAGCTGCCTCTTCCTTTCTCTGCGTCAGTTTTTGCTGGATGAACACTCGCTTCAGTCCCTCAGGCCCCCGACAGGTTTCCTCACTGCTTCAGTTTAGGGGTTCACAGAATGGTGAGTTGATTGATTCGTTTTGGGGTTTGACACAGGTTCTTTGTGGTTTGCGTTTTGGTCAGTGCTGCTCCGACTCTGATTCTGCTCCAACACACTTTACTTTTACTAAAATTGTAAATGTGTTGGCACTTCAACACATAATCTCTCACAATCAGAGACTACTTCTGCACAGGAAACTCTGCCGGGGGTTTTGAAGTGAATCAGCCATCTGAAGGGCAGACCAGTAAGTTTATGTTAACATGTTGAAGCAAATTTTATTCTTTTAAAAAGAATCAAAAACGTAACAAAACTTTGCAGATTTTGTGGTAAAACCAGATTCAAAACCAGCGCTGTCCTCAGTCATCGAGTCTTTGAAACAGTAAACAAGCTTTCCTCCCAAAGTGTAGAAGAAAATTTAAATGATTGAAAATGATATGTCATGATAGATTTCTATATTAGCACTGAAATGTTAATTACTGCTTTTTCCTTCCTTCTCCTTTTTTATGTTCACACATCACATTTGTCTCGGGATATTTTTGGTTCTAACTCATTCTTTAGAGGATGTGAAGGGCTGAATCTCCACTGAATACTAAAAGGATTATATTCTACTATGTCTTTGTGAAAGACGAGTCAGCATCTGCCATCAGTGTGTTGGAGGTCAGTGTTGTGCAGGCTGCAGTTAGACCTAACAGGACAGTTTGAGGAGATTTTACTGTCAGGTTTTGAAAAGTTCCAGGATTCCCCAGCAGGTTTGTGTCCCAGGTTGAGGTCAACAAAAGCAGAAGTTTCCAATCAGGGCTCCTCGACTCTCTGGAACCAGGAGAGGAAAGTTTGCTCTTTAAAAACACATTATTTCACTTTGCTTAAATAACTTTACAGTCACTGGACACACAATACTTTTATAATGTTCCTGCTCTGTTCACTTGTTTGTCTCATGTCTGTCCTCATGAAACACTTTTTAAACTCATTTTCTAATGAGAATATGATCATTGGATGGAAAGCCTGCAGTGGTTGAAGTCATTTCCAGCTGAGGTGGAAGTTTCCTCTCACTGACGTTCACAGGTTTGAACTCCCCTGTACCAAAGTATTTCTGTAGCAGAACCACCCAGCTCATGTCATAACACTAACACATGTGCTATATCACTAAAGTCTGTGTAAACTTTACACAGCTGACCAGTTCAACTATTTCCCACAGTGGCTGTAATAAGATTTGTAATTTATGACTGGAAAATATTAACAAGCGCTTTTAACAGTAGATTTGATCTTAAGAAATACTTCAACATTATTTTACTGATTTGCAACATTCACATTCAAAGTCAGGCTTGCACAAGTGCAGATTTCATCTGTGATGCCACATCTCTTGACTAACATCTGTGATTATGTGTTTTTCCACTGACGGGTCTGAAATGACGAAACTGTCAAAGTTTGTACAACCTTTAATCAGCCTCCAGTTTTTTCTCTAAAACACCTTCATGCATTAAGACTCTTGTCTTCAGATGTGGGCCTTCAAATGCAATCAACAACAATCAGTTTCAGACGTAAGACTTTTGACCTTCAAGGGCCTTAAAGTTGTTTTCTGATCTTGATGAGCAGCAGTGATCAAACTGCCTGCACATGTCTCCAAACAGAACAAAGAATGAAAATGAGTTCTGAAAGTCACAAATCTGAACAGATGGAACTGATGAACGACCTGTCAGATTCTTTTCTTTTCTCTGAGTGGGTAAAATCCTGACTCATTGCTGACAGGAATCATTGTTGCATTAAAAAGTTTGCACCAAAGCTGTTTCTGCTCGGAAACCGTGTCTCTCCTCTTCCACAGATGGAAACCTGCAGGGGCATGTCCTCCTCTCTCTGCACATCCAGATACATCAGCTGGTGTGTGGACTCAGTGACTGAGTTGCCAACACCTGTCATTACTGCTCCAACAGCTACAGGTAAGATCCTCCACACTCTCTAAGTAAGCACCTGTGGAGATATTTAAATCTGCAGCCACACAGGAAACATCAGGGAGACTCATGACAAACACACACAGCTCCTGTTTATTCTGTTTAATTCTCAGGCCATTTGTTATATTATTAATATAATAACCATATCTACCACACTGCATGACATGGCTGTATCATATTCCTTACATCACTTTACCATCGTCACTTGTCTATTGTTGGTATTGTGATGTGATAATGCAGACACCTCTCATTTCTTCAGTTTCCTCTGTCATTAATTTCATGCACTTAAATAGTTCCTCACATGTAGTTTTTATTTTCAGTAATCAGGAAAGTATATCTTATATTTTTATTATATTAGTAATCTTTCCTGCATGTACTGTTCAGACTCATCACCTCCTCCATGTTTACCTGTTATCTTACACACAACAGTCATGTCACACTCAGCGCTGCTGCTTTTCATTCACTGATTGATCCCTGTAACTTCCATGTTGTCACTTTTCTTGCACTGTGTAACTACAGTCAGTGAAGCTTGGCCCTGATGATTCACATTAAAAGCCTTCTAGCCCCTCAAAGGACAAAAGCCCACCTGTTCCTGGCAGGCTTTTCATTTGAAAAGTGTTGTTCATCGTTTGTTTGCATGCCAACCTTTCTCTCCATGTCTCCTGACATATTTCTGGTTCAAACACCAGCTCAGCTTTCAAATGGTCTCTCATCCATTTGAAATATGTATTGATAAAGTTAACCTTGTCCTCCTCTGTCTTCCTGTGACCCTCTCCAGGAGAATTTTCTCACCCAAACCATCAGTCGCCTGGCTCAGGATCAGTCCCACTCCTCCTTCTGTCACCACCAGAAAGCAGCAGAGGAGAAACAACACTGTCCCATCAACCTCCACAGCCAGCTTCAACAACGAGGACACATCACAAGACCTCTGTACATTCCCACCCCTACCGGTCCAGCCCTCACTCCAGCTCTGCTTTGTACAACATAGACAAAGCCACCAATAGTCACAGTGATGTGAGTGAGGATGATGATAGTGAGGAAGGCAGAAAGGGGAACTCAAGACTCCCAGAGGCTGAAAGTAGGAGTGAGGAGGACCGGTCTCTTCTGCATCCAGAGGCTGAGAGGTTCCTCCTCCCCAGGAGCAGCCCGGTCATTTCCAGACGCCACAGGCCCATCTCCTGGCATGGAGGGGAAACAGACGCAACGAATCTACCAAGGTAACCATGGGCTCAAACACTTAAAACACTCACTATCAAAGGTTTTTACCGTTCAGCTAACATCAGGTCGGTGCACTGCTGCAGGGAGTCTGCACCAAAGCTTCTTTCACTCGGAAACTTGACGGCAGATATATGTTTTTGCACTCTCTGGATTTCACAACAACAAAGTCAAGAAGAAAAAAGTAAAGTGACAGTAAAGTTACCCACAGTAACCATGTGTTGATCTTATAAGGAGCTGAGTTTGCCCACAGAAAAACAAGGCAGTGCCCGTGAAGACTGGTGCAGATGCTTTGATATGACCACTGGATGGCGCCACAGTAAGAGATATTTAACTCCTGAATGTAGTGGCTTTAACACGGACACGGCTCGATTGGCTCTTAAAATTGGATCATTGGACAGGATGTGGCTGCCTGACTTCCTCTCCAACCAGAGTTTACTGGACCTGACTTTGATGGTTAATGTCCTGACAGCTGTGTGGCAGCCTACAGCCTCATGAGGAAATGAAACATAAAGTGAAGAGGCGTTGTTAGTGTTTATTGTTTTTATTTTATTGCACCAAGCCTTAATACTGAACAACACAGTGAGCAGTTACTAAATCTGCACATTGTTACCGTCAGCCTGAACTATAACAACTTCTTTCACAAAGTTTTTTGATAAAGCACCGCTTCAGTCTGACAAAAGAAGAATAATCAGACGGAGGAGCGAACACAACAGATTCATCTCTCTCTAGTTCTGACCTGTAATCTCCTCAGTGTAACGTGCACGTTGTTCTTATATGTTTCCTTTACAGCCGACAGCCAGTGGTAATAAATGAATAAAAACACCAATCAATACAAAAACTATGCAAGTACACAGGTTGATGTCACTGACCGAAACCAGCAGAGACAGAGAGCAGTGAGTGGAGGACAAATGGAATAAAAGATGTCAGTGTGTGTGGAGGCCGCTGAGTCAAGATGACCTGAGTTTACCTCACAGACCATTTACATTTACAGTGACTAAGTTTCTCCCAGCAAGTGTTTTACTTTGACATGGGGATTACCAAACCAACAGATCACAGTAAATGTTTGCACTTGGTCAGTGACATTATTTACAGCACACCCACTTCAACTTTCTCTGACAGAGATCACACTTCCCTCTTACACATTTTTTTCTGTATACAGCCCGTCAGTGCTTTCAGTGTTTCAACATCTCACACGCAAACATTTAACATTTGCAGTCTTTGTTTCAGTCTTAAAATCAAGCGAGCACACTTATATTCTCAGAAAGTGTTGTTTAAGATGTCATTTCATTTTCTTACTTGTTTATTTTAATGTCTCATTAACCTGAACTTTTCTTTCTCTTAAATCTGCGAGAAAAGATTTTTTGGCCACATCAGGGCACTTTCACATTACACACTGTTTTCACATTGTCATTTGATAAACAGCATTTCCTCTCTCCAGCTTGGACTCCCCATCTCCTGCTGCTGGTTCACTGTCTCTGCATCAGCATGGACGCCCGACAGGCGGCAGTATGGAGGACCTGGGATCCAAACCCAGTTCCGGTCACCACTCGTCCCCTCGCCAGGAGGAGAAGAAGCAGCGCTGCGTCTCAGTCTCATCAAATCTGAACAATTTTCTTATCTCTCTGTTCCACCTGCCCTTCAGTGGACAGCAGGGATCAGCTGACGAGCACCGAGGGCAGCAGCGAACCAGCTGTGATGGCCCTCGCACATCAGGTACACCAGGATTAAATATTACAGGCGTATCTGTAAAAGTAGATCGGCAGCATCAGAACCCTGTCACAAGTTCATTTGATTCACTGTTGATGTTGCTGTTACTGAGAGCTGTATTCTTTATGTGTGTATGTGCATGTGTGTGTATTGTCAGGCCTCTCTACCTCAGCCAAACACAGTAAACAGAGGAGTTGCAGCGGTATCCCAGAATCCTCTGCAGACATCTTCAAGACCAGCTGTGAGCTGGAAAAGGTGTGTTACCAAGTTTTAGTGCAGTTACAGTTTTTACCTGTACCTGTAGTTTTTTGTATATTATTGATGTAAAAAGTAAAAAGATGCACCTGGTAACTATAAAAATATAAAAACAGCTGTCTCACTTTTTAACACAACAAATAAATATTTGGAAACAGTAAAGATCAGACGAGGATCAGAGGATGGAGGCAGTTTTACCTCTTGGTCTTTCTGAAGATACTAAATGATCTTGGTCTCTGCTGATGATAATAATGAGGACAAGCGGTCTCACCAGTTTCTGTATGAATGACTGTGTGTGCAGGAAAATGCTCATTTCATCGTGGTGGACATGGTGCTGGAGGTGCTGGAGGGTGTAAAATGGACTCTGAGCTGCGACCGACGGACCTCAACCCAACACACAGACTACAATATGTACACGCACAGACACACAAACTCTGCAGAGGACTGTCCCACGTGTGAAACACACAGACTCACACAGAGCTGCAGCAGTGCTGGTGGCAAACAGGAGAGTTATAAGAGCAGACATTCAGATAAGATGTCACACAGAAGCACACACTCTTCTAATGTGCACACAAACCGACACACTGAGGATAAAGAGGAGGAGGACACAGGCAACAATGAGGCTGAGCATCAACCTAAGACCTTGTCTGTCCTCTCCACCGACAGTGGATTTGAAGGTAAAATGATTTGTGTGAATAAAGTAGTGGTAGAGGCCCACCCAGTATTTTATGCACAAAGTGATTGTGTGTTTTAATTTCAGACTGCGGAGTAGACACTACACTGACACCAAAAGATTCTCTCAGAAAGTAAGAAAAACAAACTGAAACGCCCACCCAGCGGCCTGCCATCTCTAAAATCTGTACGTTTGTTCTGATTCTGTGATTTCTGAGTCATTGTGCCGTGTCCCTCAACGCAGTGCAGAGTGGCTGGCCCAGCAGCTGGTGCTGGAGTTCAGGAGGAGCTGGCTTCCTTCCCGTGAGCCTCGGTGTGGACGGCAGAGTCTCCGTAGCTCACTTCAGGAGGTGAGAACACAGCAGCTGCTGATAACTGTTTGAATCTGCGGTGTGGGAGACGACACAGGGACAAATACTTACAAAATGGCTGATGGCTGATAGTGATTTTACTGGTCACGGGTGGTGGAGACTCCTCCAATGATGTCTCTCTGATGGAGGCCATGGATACTGTACATCAGTAGCTTATATCACCTCAGTTTGTATGATGTTTGGACCACAGTGCTGCAGCTGACCACTGGGGCAGGACTGGTATCTTCATCTTTCTTAAAGAAACATGATGTAATTATTTAACCTGAAAATCTCAGCTTCAGGATCACTGTGATGGTTCAGTGTAAGAGGGAGAGTGGAGCCTCTGTCGTTCCCTCTCTGCTCCCTGAACACCTGCTGTTTCTCTGTGTAACTGAGCAGGTTCAATCTCCCTCTAACTGAGTGAGAGTCAGCAGCTTAAACTGCAGGAATCAGACCCAGAGAGTTCAGACTGATGCTGAACTGTAGATCAGTTAAAGAGACTTAGAGTCTTTAAAAACCAGAGTTCATCTCTGATATCCAGGAAACTGACGCAAAGATCAAGAGTTAGAAACAGAGTTTTGGTGTGTTTGTTACAGTGACAACACTTCCTGCTCCAGAAGGAGAAGGGGATCGTGGGTAATTGTTTCAGTTCAGTGAGTGGGACTGTACCGTCAGAGTGTGATAGATAGAGTGTATTCCAAACATTCATGGTCCCCAGAGACTGAATCTCACCGGACTTTCTTTACTCTCTGACTTTTCATCTGGAGCCACCAACAGGTCAAACTCTGCTTTCTGGCTCCCCCTCGCCTGCTGTACCTGACCATGAGACACAGCCTTGAACTGTAAAGGTCCATAACCTCTCCCCTCTTGTCTCTGTGGTCATAAGCTGCCAGGTACTGGGAGAGTGGCGGTGAGCGGCAACAGCCTGACAGAGGAGATCAGACTGAGGACCAGGATGAGAGGATCCCTGAACTGGGCTCCTCCTCGCTTCCAGATCATCTTCACTGTTCAGCCAACGCTCAGGTCTCCATCACATCCCACCACACTCAAACACTATTAAAGATTTAAAGCAGCAGAGGGTTCATGTGTACCTTTCTGTTTCCTCCTCCAGACGCAGTGAAGTCGTGGGCTTACAGCACTTCCTGTGTGCAGGCTGTGGGACCGAGGTGGAGCCCAGTGAGTACTGGTTTGTGAAGATAACACTGACAATCAAACGTTTTTCACTTGTATGGGGTTAGTGATTAGCTGTTAGTTAGTTTTAATCCCCAGTTAAACTGTTGTGTCCACAGAAGGCCGAGCCAGGCAGCTAGAATACAATACAACAACCAATTTAAAATCCATTTTCCAGTTTTTAGAAATCATTATGGTTGTTCTGCATTAATCAGGCTAAAACAAACATCACATTATCCCACAGAGTTTGTGAAATGAAAAGGTTGTGGACACGAAGCGGCCTCAGACTGTCCTTCATGTGTTCACTCAGCAACATCAGAGCTGATTAAAAACTCTCTGTCTGTCACCAGGGTACATCAAGAAACTGCGCTATTGTGAATACCTGGGCAGGTGCATACAATCATTTGCTGATAAACTACATATTAAGCTCCATATTAAAACAAATAGACTTGGTTTGTTGGTTAACTGTGATGGGTCTTGCAGGTATTTCTGTGACTGCTGCCACAGTGGCTCTGAGGCTGTGATCCCTGGTCGAGTTCTGTCCTGCTGGGACTTTGGCAGGTAACAAAAACTCAAACTTCAACTCTCTCTAGGATTAATGCAACTGCTAATAGGTCTATTACCAATACTATTATTAACAATATCTGTCACCGATGAGTTCTAAGATCCTTATTGATACAAACATGGTAAACATTAACACAGCTGCTAATGAGACCAGCTTATCGTCATGACACCTCAATCAACAGTAAAAATCCTCTGGTTCCCGCTTCTGACGTGGATGTTTTGTGGTTTCCTTTGTTCTCTACAAGTATGAAACCAACACATCTGGATTTTAGACTGTTACACAAAACAAAACATTTGAAGATGTCACCTTGAGCTCAGGGAAACTAAGATGAGTGACGAGTGAATGTTTTCACCATTTTCTGACATTTTATCGATCAAACATTTAATCAATTATTGAAACCCCCCCCCCCCCCCCCCCAAAAAAAAACAACAACAACAAAAAAAAACAAACAAAAAAAAACAAAACAAAAACAAACAAACAAAAACAACAGCTGCTTGCTGCATTATTATTCATTCAATAAATTCCCAAACAGCTGGACAGGAGCATAGACACATGTCACAGTAATATCTACATTGCAGGTATCCTGTGAGTGATTTCTCCAAACAGCTGCTGGACTCAGTTTGGCATCAGCCTCTGTTTGACCTGACCTGTGTTGGTAAGACGCTGTGCAGCAGAGTGAAAGAGCTGGACAAGTTCAGGGTGAGTCTGAGGTTAAATTCTTCTTCTCATTGTCATTATCTTGGTCATCAACAGGATGAACAGAAGAGAGGTGATGTGTCGTGTACACAGTGTGATGGGACATCAAACTACTGCCTTATATTTGTTCATGAACTTTCTTTCAAACAAGCTTTTATTTAACAACGCTCTTATTTTTTAATTCAACCTCGTCCTTCATTTTCAAAACATAATTAAACTGTGTGTGATTAGTTTAAAACGTATTTCACTGTTTTTTATTTTTGGTCCTCTGTCCTTCAGGAGCTGCAGGAGCAGCTGCTGGTCATCAAGAAGCTGCTGAGAGCCTGCAGATTATCTCAGAGGTAGACAGAATGTTTACTTTACTCTGACCCCTTCATGAACACACACTATCACTATTATAATACTGAGACTATTTGTTAAAAATTGATAGAGTGGCTCAACTCAGGCAGGTTCAAGCCACTGTGTGCAGGATATTTGGCGCCATCCAGTGGCAGTATTAGAGAAGACACAGCAACTGACAGACAGCAGCTCTGACAGCCAAATTTCTACATACAGTGACTTTTAAGGATATAAACATTTATTAAGGCACGAATGATGAAAATGTAAGATTTAAATGTAAAAGTGGATCCACATCTTTTCCATGAGCTCCAGAGAAATGTAAGAATCTCCACATAAAGTTCTGTAGGTGGGATCTGCAACTGCATTCACAGAAGTTACTGATCAAAAACGTTTAAAAAGCTCAGAAATCTCAGCAGCATGATGTAAATCTTTCAGTCACAGATCAAGTAAATGTATTTGCCACATGCACAGATAGAAGCACATGCACGGTTCTTGGGTACAAAGACAGAAGTTAAGACAGAGATTAGAAATACTTTAACTGTGAGCAGCCAGAGGAAAATAACACCAGAGAATAAGGAACAGCATTTGAACTCTGAGCTGAACCTGTGTCCATTCCTACAGTAAACCATGTCCTGACTCTCCCCTGAACGCCTCCAGCTAGAGCTTCGTTATTGATGAACTGTTTTGTCTATAAGATAAATTGTAAATTTCCCCATTGGTGGGACTAATAAAGGATTATCTCTCTTATAAACAAAGTGTGAAAAATGTGCACAACAGTTTTCTACAGTCCAAGGTGACGTCCTCAAACGTCTTGTTTTGTTGAGCCAACCCAAAGATACTCAGTTTATAAAGATGAATATGTGGCAGTTTTGGCCTGAAGCAATTATCTGATTAGCAAAGCGGTTGGTGATGAATTTTTTGTCGATCTAACTAACTAATCAATTCTAATAACTAATCAACAGTACAAATTCATCCTTTTACATCACCCTGTGAACACCTGTTGGCTCTAACAGGTAGAGCCAAGAGTGTTTCTTTCCCCACGACCTTTAAATGTTCCCAGTATTTACAGTTTTCTATTTTTTATTCACCTTTGAGGCCACAAGAGCCTGACACACTGTGATATGTCAGTATCCAGTTTATCCTTTAAGAGCTAGCTGTTTCCTCTTGTTCTTCTACCTCTTTAGGAAGTGTAATTACTGGAGATGTGTAAGGTTGTTTCCTGTGATATATTTTTCAGTGTCCTACTGTGTTTTGTGTGTGTTGAACCGTTGTGGCAGGGAGGATTGGAGAGGATTCAGAGAACGCTGTTTTAATGTGACGGTGTCCTGTGTTTGTTGTCTCAGGGTGATGAGTGAGTTTGAGCAACTTCCTGCTCACCTGATCTCTGAGCAGCCACACGTCTTCTCCATGGACGACCTGCTGAGGGTGAAGAAGGGTCAGCTTGTGGCGCAGGCCAAGGCGCTGCAGCACTCTGCCATCAGTCACGTCGAAAGCTGTGAGGTCAGTCTGCGGGATGGCTTGTTATTATTTTAATCTGGAGAACACACAGTATATCTCTAATGCAGAATATTATTGATGTTTCTTCATCTTCATGGTTTGAAATACTGAACTTTTACTTGGACAGAGTCAAAGCTGCACAGGAATGGCTTAAAAGCAACAAAGCTCATTTAATGGAGTGACAGAGGAACTTGAAAAACTGTTCACTCATGATCACTATGCAGCAAAAATTACAACGTCCAGAAATGCAAAACTTTTCAAGACATGTCCACACAACAGGCTGACCTGGAAGGAGTGAATACTTCTAATTCTAAGATTCTTGTTTGCAGGTCTGTAATTGATTTAATCACTGTGTAGAGATCTGTTTTCACGCTGACACTAAAGGTCATGTTTCTGACTCACAGGGAGTTCTACACAAACATCCACATTTCTGCCAAAGTTATGAGCTATGTCCCATGAGATTTCTGCATTTCTGTTTTTGTCTTTGCTTTTCTCACTGATTTGAAGTGGGCTGGACTCAGTTAGAAAAAGGTGGTGTCATGTATTTTCCATGAACAAATCAGGATTTAGCCACGCCTGAATGAAAACCTGACGTCACAGTTGGTGGGTTGTTACCAGCGCTGTCAATCAAATCTAATCAAACCACGCCTACATGCCCCCAAAGTAACGGATGAGCTGAGTTTTTGACTGTTAAACTCTTCATAAATAATGATTCAGGACGTCCAAACTTCAACTTTATATTATTTAATGTTAGAGAAACCACATTTCCTCATTTTCTGTTGATCAGAGTCAAAAAGTCACATTAAATCTACCAGTGTTCATAACAATAAAACATGAAAACTTCCAAGAGTGGGTGAAAACTTTACCAGCCAGGAAGTTACACTACCACTGTACAGAACATTTTTATTAGCTTATGGTTATTCTTTAATTTGTTCACATTTTTAGATAGAAACAAGAGACTTTATCACTGTGGAATAACACCTCTCCATCTGCCTTTCACACAGCTTTGTCTGGCTCGAGGTTTTATCTGCGAGTTCTGCAGAGAAAACAACATCATCTTTCCCTTTCAGAGAGACATATGTCGGCGGTGTCCAGGTGAGCTCAGACAAATGCTGATGATGTGCAGGATGTAGGACTGGTACTGTAAAATGGGGGCAAGTAGGCAACAATGACATGAGAGTTGAGAGCAGGATTAAACCCAATTCAGATGGGATGAATATTACAGTGGGAGGTGGGTAATAAAAGAGTCTTATAACATAGGCACAAAATAAACACCAGCAGAAATTTCAGCTTAAAAGATTTTCAAATTGTTTAATTCGTGTCTGTCTTCATAAAACACACAAATGCCATTCCATTCTGACACTGCCTCTCTCTATACAGTGTGCAAGGCCTGCTTTCACAAGCACTGTTTTGTGGAAAAGAAGTGTCCAAAATGTGCACGGATCCAGTCACGGAAAAAACATTCAGATGGATCTGTGACGTGCAACGACTGAACAGCTGCAGCTCAGTGTCTCGACGTTTAATGTATCCCAGTCAGTGGACTCATTTTTAATTTTCATGAAATAAAAATGAAAGCCCTTTAAAAATGTTACATTTAATGTTAATTCACATGCAGATAGTCATATGAGCAGATGTAGATGTTTACAGGTCTTTTATTACAGAGCTATGAATAATAAATTTCACTTTAATTGTAATAAACTGCACGCCCAAGCCCAAGGAGTACCTGGAACTTTTGATTTCTGAAATGTAGTTCCATTGGTGGAAAGAGCCTTGAGGTGATTTCTGACCATGACAAACATGGACAGCAACACATACTGTATGTTACTGATAACTGGGTGAAATTAGTGCTTTTCACATTCATTCACTAATTAGACACAATGAAAACCTGAATTCACTTTATTCAATGTGCATGACTCAGTATATATCAGTACCAGACTCCATTGACAAAAACAGGGATTTTACTGAGCAGAACACAGGAGCTGCTGGAATACCACTGCCTCCATCTGTTAGTGTGTTTGTGTTACTGTGTGGTACTTTTACTTCATGTAAAGTATCTGATTACTTCTTCCACCACTGAAAGTCACACAGTAACAAACTAATAGATAATAACAATCTGAGCCTGTCGGTGGCAAGAACAACCACTTTAATGGATGTTATTTGGTGTGGAGAATTGCCTATTGGATTGCATTGCAGCAGCTGTTCATGGTGATACCTTAAGGTTCAGGTCCAGGTTCAAAAATACCAAAGTTATCTCTTAATTTTACATGTTTTGTTAATGTTGTGACTATTCATTGACTACTCGACCAAATTCTGGTCACAAATGGGGCAAAGCATGTCCTAAAGTGAGATACACAAGTGAAGCACCCAGTAAAGGCTATCATATGTTAAAAAAGAGAAAACTTATGATGGTAAAAAGAAAAACTTCATGATAACAATAAAGTCAGACAGTATTATCAAAGGAGACAAAGTTAATGTGAGTGATGCAACAGACGTAATGAGCAGAACTGAAACCTGATGCAACACTCATCTCTCCATAGATCAGTGTTAGTTGGGGAAAATGACCATTTACTGTACATAATCTGTGAAATTTGCCTGTGCATTGTGGCATCAGTAGACCTGTAACACACACACACACACACACACACACACACACACACACACACACACACGTTTGTACTCACTTGTGAGGACCCTCATTGACATAATACATTCCCCAGCCCTATGATGAACATAATTTTAACTTTTACCCTATCAAGTGGTAACTGTGAAAACGTGATGCAAAATGTTCTCACTTTAAAAAAAATGTCCTCACTGTATGTATATGAGCACACACACACACACACACAAATATACACACACATAAAATAAATAACAACATTAAACAATTTCATTCTTAATTTAAACAATTTCAAACTCACCTCAGACAAATTCTTGATTTGAAATCTTGATTATTGAGAGTGAAAAGGCATCATAATTTTTCCAGTCTGCATCACTTGAACTTGTTTAGGTATTTTTGTAATCCTAGTTAATGAAATCCATGAGGCAGCAGAAGCAAAACGGTTTCCATTTTGTCTTTGAAAATGTCTCTTCTGTCACTCTCTGCGCTCACAGCTCCCACTGTTTTAAAGTACAAAATAACACACTTTGTGCAACCAATAATGTCCTGCTGCTGCATTGACACGTCCGGCTGCTCCGAGAAGAATCCACAATTATGATGCATGCCTTGATACTTCACACACCCACATAGTCAAATATATCTTCTGTCTCCCTTTCACTCTTCTCTCTCACTGTCTCTGCCCCTCTCTCGCTCCCTCTGTCCTCCTCTTCCTATTCATTCTGTCTCCACGTCTGTGTTTCTCTCTCCCTGCTTCACACTGAATCTGCAGAGGTGTCAACAGAGATGCAATCCCAGCCTTACCTCTCTTCACCCACACATGGGAAGTATAATTTGCTGATGCACCTGTCTAACCAGGAAGAAAATGGGAAATAAGTACAGTATGTAGGCATGGCAATGCACTGCCGATCTAGTATTAGTCACTCCTTTGCACATCTCGGTGTTGTTTCCCGCTCTCGAGCTCCCACGTCTTCCTCATGCTGCTTATACAATTCTTCCTCACACCCAGAGCTGTCGCACATGTAGATTCATCATTGATCACCAGAATGGACCAAAATAGTCAGAAGTCTCTTCAACAGTAAGGTGTCTGTTGATGGTGTGTGTTGCAGAGTGAAGATGGGATTTGGATATAGAGGGGCAGATGGTCAATCCAAACACAGGTGAGCCTTACGGCCACGTGGCCTTGCTAGTAGAGAGTGTTACATAATACCCTTGAAGACATGATTCAGCCAAGTCTCCCTTTGGAATGAAGTAATCTCCTCCCCTGGAGGTGGCTTCGCATGGGACTGGAGAAGGACACAGCATGAGGGAAACCATGACGAGGAGCAACCATTGTACTAGCTAATTGAGCCAGTTTGTGAGAGATCAGGGTGTGAGAGATCAGTGTGTGAGAGATTGATGCTGACAGACAGTAGTAAGCTCAGTGACATAGGAGAAGCCAAAGCTGGTTTGTAGTACACAAATAAAACTCTCAGACAGATGCAAGTAAACAAGTGCACACCTGCACCCTGCTGTGCCAGTCAAGACAGTCTGATCCAGACAGTGAGTCCTTGCTGTTATTGAATCAACAGGAGCAACTGCTTTGGTTTGTGATGGCAAGAATAAGTGAATAAATACAAGAATGTATAAGAATGACCACAGCAGACATGTTGGCTTGTTATGGCAGGAAAACTACAGCCATAATATTAACTATAACCCTGTTCTATTCAAGTGTCTCGCTCAGTGTGACAGTGAGCCAGAATGTACAATGCCAGGACCCTGAAACTGAAGCAGCTAAATGGAATCCAGCCATCAATGTTTTTATTGTTTACACCTGTGCTTCTCCTACTATGACATGTCAAAATGTTTTCTGTAAAAAACTCCTACCCCAAGTCTGTGTTTCTACATAGCTATCAATAGACTCAAACAGTTACTCCATTAATCAGTTGATTGCAGCTATTTTGATACGTTTAAATCACATAGTGAGAATTTGCTGCTTTATTATAAACTGAATGCCTTTCAGTTTTGGACTGTTGGTCACACAAAACAAGACTGACAAGCACATTTGTTGACATCAAATTGGACTTTAGGAAATAGTGATGGACATTTTTAATGGAATAGTTTGATACTATGTGAAGTGCATATACTCACCTTTCCCCCAAAACTGTTGAAGATGTCTGTATGCTAAATATAAAGCTGCAGCCAGTTAGCTTAGCTTAGCATAAAGACTGGAAACAGGGAGAAACAGTTTGACTGGCTCTGTCCAAAAGGTAACAAAATCTGCCTATCAGCCTCTCTGAAGTGTAAAAACCACAATTTGCTGTTTTATGTTTGGTAATATGCTGTACTATTTCTTTTCCAGTTGCCAGGTAACCAAGACATAACTAGCTCAGCTAGCTGATCCCCTGTCTCCAGGCTTAATGCTAAGTTGCTAGGGCTGCTGGCTGTTGCTCCATATTTAGCAGACAGATTTGGGAAAAGTTTGGGAAACTTTCTAAGATTTAGCTGGAGTTTGATGGAGTTTGATGTCTAGTGTGCTGCCCTCCTGTTGTGCGATCAAGTCCTCTGATAGAGACAAATGAAGACAGAGGTGGGGGACAACAGGGCAGAGAAGTGCTGACTAACTCTGGTCATCAATCCTAATCTGGGTAATCCAGTAGTTACTATGGTCACAGTCCAATAGCACCTTGTTAAGTATGGCCCATCCCATAATCCCAGCTTTATCCCATGTCTCTTCTGACAAATGTCCACATACACCGAGGGCACAAAGAAAGTCCACAGGGGGAAGCTCCTC
>BRZM01001258.1:83167-110159 GCA_033238685.1 Lates japonicus | reverse complement strand
CAGATGCCTGCAGGGAAGATGTCTAGGTGGACCTAATAAAATCAAATACACCAGGAAACACCTCTACCACGTACACACTGTTAGGAAATACTGCAGGCAACAGTATATTTCCAAAATGTGAAAGAATATCAAGTTTAACAGCATCATTTCACAAAATCAAATCACAGAGCAGTGTCATTTCAGTGAGATGAAAGACTTGACATCTGTGGGCGTGAGCCATACAGTGGGCATGCCTAAGATGAAGGAATCTGGTGAGCGCTCATACATCTTCTGCACTTGCAGCCTCTGATACTTTTAAAATCTTTTTTTTAAATGAACTGTCAATGCAGAGGCAGGTTGGTTACAAGTACAGCTTTCCTCAACCGACACCTTAGCTTTTCCCTGCAGAGACAGACTCAGTGCATTCGTGGGTTATTAGCGCTGCTTGGGAAAAACTAGCATTGGTTGTATCGTGTCAGAAAGCATTAAGTAGTTTAATTTAAAGTGAACTGGGTTTAAAAGGGATTCTCACGTTCCTTGCCTCAACCTCATACTTACTGGCTTTTTGAGGCAACACTGCCGTAGAGACCAGACTTTCTGAGGGATATCAAAGACCTGCCTACTACAACCTCCATCACACTTCTGGACAGCAGAGAAAAAACAGCTGAACGCTGATATACAAAACCGAGCAAATGTATTGTTTGTTGAAATGGGAACATTATCAGGTACCTGCGTTGAAGATAAGGAAAAAACTGCATTGACAATGTGGCACAGACTCAACACACAAAATGCTGCAAATAGTAGAGTTCTGTATTTCAGGCAGGGATGGCAGTTGATTGCAGAGAGCAGATGTTACAAAGGGCCCTACAGCTGGACAGAGGGCCCTCAGCCATGTCTCCACGTCGGCCCGGCACCAACCCACCAGGAAAGACATTGTTATGGAACCGATTATATAAATTAGCAGCCCTTTATTATATAATTAGTGAGAAACAAAACATGTCACTTTGGCACCCACTGTGTCTAACACTGCCTGTTGTATGCTGTTTCTATTTCTCTGTATTTATATTTCCCTTTTTATTTCCTTGGGTGTTTTATTTCCCATGTTCATTATCATTAAATCCTGTTAGGGCCCACTGTTATTTTCATGTTTTAACAGGCGGAATCGTTACCTTGAACCTTCTTGAGCAGGATTACCAACTGTGTCGTCAGGGTACCTGGGCTCGAGACCCTCAGGGTCCCTAAACCTATATCAACTGGATGTCAGTTGCTAGCAACTGATTTGTGTACACCGAAAATGTGTTTGTGAAGACATTAACACACGAAGGGCAACAACTGAAATGCATCACTACCTGTCTCCACGGACTTGTGTCAAATTATATGGTACATGTTCTAAAATAAATTTGTATTTAATCAAATGGCCTAGGCACAATGAGGCCCACTGTTAATCTTTGTCCTGGGGCCCTTTGGCAGAGTTAGTCCAACCATAACCATGAAAACAGAACAACTACAGACCACAAATAATGTCGTTTACTTAATCTAGCCTTGGATGGTTTAATTTTTGTTTTGTAAATATTTAATTTAAAGTTTTAATATGAAGATACTTGATAATTTAACAATTTAACCTCTTTATATGTACTGGAGCATAATACAGTGCGAGGCAATACAGCTATGTGTGCAGGTCGTAGTGGTGGTTAAGGAGACTGCATAGATAGAAAGGAGGAGGAGGGAGAGGAAGTTCTCCAAAAGGCTTTTTCTCTCCCTCAAAGTTCTGGAGAAGCACCATTAGATTTTCAGAGAAGGAGATCCGACCAGAAACCGAAGAAACGCAGGGGGACATGACGGTGTACAACAAATTTCATCTCTTCTTCTGCTTTTGTTTCCTCACGCGAGGCGTGAAAAAGGTCGGCGCGTCGTTCTGTATTTTGTTCCTTCCCAGACTGGGAGCTTACACCATCAAGGGCGATGAGATGTAGGTAAGGCTACCTTGTGGAAATGGACAGACTTTGTCAAGCGAAAACATGGCATCCGTCCCCGAGGTTTACTTCTTTTCCAGTATTAACATGGCGCTCTCTCTGCCTGAGCATAGAATGTCTCCGGGCACCCAGGACATGGCAGGAGCTACCGCCCCTGTCCCGTCAACTGCAGTTGCACGCTGGCAGGGGCCCCGAGTCGTCCTGCGTCGTCAACTGCTCTAACGTCGGGCTGGAAGAGACTGGCGGCGGCGGAACATCCAGCCGCAACGTGCCAACCTGGGTTAGAGCGAGAAGGGATGTACGGAAGTGTCTAACTCAGGTATAACCAGGGTTTAATGGTTGGAAGAATTCTGTACACATTCCTTGGGATGAAAAAACAACCATACTTTTCTAGGTAGGCGATGTAATAGACTACTTTGTCTTACTTTGTCTTTTCTCCACTCATCAATTGTCAGTTAATTTATTTCCTGTTGGTTGTAAACACCAATAGCTGGTACAGGCTAATTCACCATGTTGTTATTTACACCCATCCCCATTTTTCCATTACTTAAAACTAGAGGAGAATACCAGTTATGTTCTCTGGGCTCATTTAATTTGTGCTTTTGTTTTGTTGTTGTCGTACATGGTCCTCAAACTGATTGGTAGTTTATGGGTTAGCTGATTCACATTTTATCAATGCAACAGTTTTGATAAGTGATTAATTATTTGAGTCACTGGGTGAAGCAAAAGTATTTATATTCCTGGAAATTGGTCATTTTGTATGTGTCACCTTTAGTTCTGGGAGAAAGTGTGCAAGGTATTTTTTGTTGTTATTTTCTTGACATTATGATTAATTGATAAAATAAGTTTATAGTAATAATAATAATTGTGAATAGCCCTAGTCATGTAAAAGACTCTGACAGATGTGGTGATGGGATTGAAATAGTCTGGAAAATCTCAATCAAGATTGGAAAAAGATCAGAACCTGCACAGTGGACTAGTGTAATTTTCAAAACAAGTAGACACACACAGATCAAGAAAATATTAAAAAGAAAAACACATAGAAAATAAAACAGCCCTTTCTATCTGAGTTACCTTTTCCATAGCTCAGGCGGCCTCATCAGAGGCCATGCACCTGGTGACTCCTGTGTGTTTTGCTGTGTTTGTAGGTGCATGTGTAACACCTGCTTTAGTAGTTGGTCACCAAAGAAGTAGACCTGGTGTTTGAGGTGCAGGTGGTCTTCAGCCTGGTGCTGCTGCAGCGAGAACATTCTGTTCTGCTGTGAGCCATATGTTATCAGTTGTTGTTTCCCCTCTAACTACCCTCTTGTTTAACTTAAAGATTGACCCTGTTTACCAGGCCTATAATCAGCTCATGATTTTTTTTTTTAGTTTCAGAGGCTTGAAGAAATAGCATATGAATGTTGTAGATGTAGTGTGAGTAAAGTATAGGGTTTTCAGAAGCAAGTAAAACTTGTAACTGTGAAATTCCTCTCAACGCTAAAAGCAACATGAGTTTTGGTAGTATTTGTTGTCGTTTAAAACTTTTTTTAAAAACTCCCTCATCTCAGTTGTTTTCATAATATCACTTGACATTTGTTGATAGTATTTGCATAAGAGAAAAGTGCCCTGTCAGGTGCGATAGCAATTAAAGACAGATCTTGGGGGATCTGTCTCTAATCATCAATGAACTCTATTGGAGCACCCCAAATTGCATCAGTATGGAGTAAACCTCCGTGGTCCCCACTGGGCGAGCAGAAGCCATAAGTGGGTGACCCTTCTCACGAATGCTCTGTACTCGCTAATTTGGCGTCTTGTCTCCTGTTCCCGCCTGTGGAGCGAAGGGTGGAATTAAAATCCTGATATTTGCTTTGAAATTAACTCTGGTTTCATGGCCGACCAGCGAAGGACGCCAGCCTGGATCAATGGAAGCGAACAATATTAATTTTATTATGCCAGAAAGTGCTTGGTCTGTATTACCTATCCACTCATTATTTAAAGAATAAAAAAGAAAGATCACACAATATGCATGGTGCTTGTGTAGTGTGGCCTTCAGACTGTCTAGAGGCAGAGGTAAAGGTCAGTCAGAGATGAAATGTATTAGAGTGTACCCAGATCATTAAAGGCTACCATACTAAATATTTACAAAGTGCATTCACTTGTCTAGTAAATATTGTCAAACGAATTCACCAATATCATATATCAGTATTGACTTTATATTGGTAAATAAATACTTTTTAAAAGTTGTTTATGTGTAGCTGGTACAGGGCTAGAATCGTTACCTAGCGTGCAAAAGACAAGACTTGGCTCCATCTCAGTAAATATGAGCTAGTTCTCACCACGGTATCTCCAGTTTGTTATTAGCACCAGTTCTGTTTATGAATTTGAGACAGGGGACCATCTTTTTTAGTTGATTACAACAAACTGCTCACAGAACAAGACTGTGCTTCAACATCAACCAGGAAAGATGTTGTTAATGAATAATAGGCCAGCGCGGAATTGTCATACCACAGCCTGACAATTATCATGCTGCTTCAGTCAACGTGTTCATAGACTTAGCTACTCATAACAGCTTTCATTGAGGAAGGTGGTGGACTAAGAAAATCGCCAAACCTTGCATTCTTGATGTGCTATTTGCAAATCAAGGCTAAGAAACCTTGATCATTTTTTCATTATTAGTTAATCTGTTGATCATTGTAAGAAAATTTCCAAAGATACCCTTCTGTTGTCCTAGGCCAAAAAAGTGTTCTTGGGAAAAATGATCAAACTTATCTCAATTATTTTTTTTTTGTTGGTGACTTATCAAATAGTTGACTAATTGTTTGAACCTATTGCACTAAGCATGGTCAGTTTTCAAATCCCTAACATGTCAAATCCTCAATGAACAGATGACAGTTACTTATATCTGAAATGATGAGGTTAAATTCTGATCATCAGCAATGTGATGTAAGCCTTTATCTGTTGCTATGACTTGCTTGTGTGTGTGTGTGTGTGTGTGTGCGTAAGAGAGAGAGGGAGAGAGAGAGACAGAGAGGCCTTAGAAGAATCAGGAATAATTTGCTGCTGAATATTTTTGACCCAATGATGTGTTTCATTGTTTGACATTTTAGACCACTGATAGAAAGCCATTTAGGCAGGATCAGACTTTGAACTTATTTGAATTAATTTGTGTTTTAAAGTAGTTAAATCTGTCTTCTAATGTGCAGTGACAAGCGTTTTTCATACTGTTTGTAAATTTAATTGATACTTGATTTAAATCTTGACTAGAAAATTTGGTCAAGGCGTCAGCATACTGAGATGTTACTATACAGACTGCTATGGCATATGGAAATGAAATAAACCATTCTCATTAATGCTGCCCAGACACACATGCTGTGAAGCAAGGTGGGTTTTCACGCTTGTCTTCTGCTTGTGTGGCACCTGTGGCAACAACAAAATCATAGCTCTTTATTTCCAAGCAACAGATTTTCATCACAAGAAGAACGGTAAAAGCAATTTTGCCATCAGCAGCCTCCTGCTGATTTCTAATTTTACAGATACTGCATCATCAGTGGTGCAAGAAAATAGAAACAAATAAAAGAAAGGACCTACGGCTGGGGTTAAAGCAGTGTTTGCATCTTCATATTAAACCTGACTCTTCCTCTCAGTCCGTGCCCCTGTCACAACCCCAAATCTAAATGCTATGGACCCAGCCCTAGAAAAAAAAAAAATCACTAGTAGTGGCGGAGGCGTTTAACATGTGCAGTGTGCGTTGGAAAAAATGTTCCGTTACACCAGTGCATCTGTTCAACCGCACACATAATAAAAATCTCTGCCTTCCCATTCAGACAGTTTGTATGTGCAACTCTGAAGTCACTTCTGGAAGCTCTTGTGGGGCGGAGCTCAGGTTTTTAAAAGTCTCTATAGTCTTTTGTTTTGAAGGTAGCCACAGTTACTGTGACTTCGTCGTCTGCATACTGTGTGCCTTAGTGACGTCGTGTGTCCTAGGACACCACACAGAGAGAAAGTGATGAGATTCAGTCAACATCTGTCTAAGTACTGTACCACTGGGCTGAACTCAAATCAATTACAACAAGTGGTTGGCATGAAACAGCAGAGTGCACAGATTTTCTTTGGCAACATGTAATTTAATGCATTACTTCTTTAATTAACATGACCATAGTATTTCAAACTTCCGACATCATTTCCTTTTTAAGCTTATTCGCCTTTATCAGTAGGTTATAAGGCATATCCTTACAGCAGATGATAATAGGTCCTTATGTGTGAGTCATTTGACCCTCCATATATACTACAAGACTAGAGACTTTTTGTAAAAGACATCACAGGTGCTTTGCTGATGAAACAAACAAAATTCAAAAAGGAAAGAAAGCTGAACTTGATTTTTGTTTTATGATATATTGTGAACATAGACAGAGTAGGTCAGGCCTAGTTCTGTGCTGTCAGACTTGAGTCAGCCATCATCAGCCTATTCTGCTTTATCAGCCCCAGGTTTACCCAGGCTCAACTGTGCCGCTGATGATATGCCTTCTTTTGTCTTAAATTTACACTTGGAAAGTAAGCATGCCAATATGCTAGTATGTTAGCATATAGCCTAGGATTTTGAGGTTTTAACACCGTACTTTTAACAGTGGCTCCCTTAGCACACACTGTGTTTGCTATTTTTGTTTTACCAAGTTACCATGTTACTATGGTAGCATTAAGCATTTCAATTCAAAATAAGTGTCATTTGCCCTTTGAAAAGTACAGCTATGATGAAATATTGTTTTACAAGGCAGATTATGTGTATTAATATAATATATAGTTTTAATTCAGTGTACAAAATTAATACGAATTTACCATCATTTTAAGAGGAATTTTATTCATTGCTAGAGAGAAGATTCTTGCAGCTAGATTTAACAAAACTAAGATTTTTTCAAATGTATGTCTAGAGCAATATTTCCCTCGTATTACTTATTATTATACTGTTTCATATGAATACTTATAAGACACTTTTCTCCACGCTGTAATATCTCCTCATGAGCCTGTTTAATTAAAGCTAAAAAAGTGCTATTCTTATGTACAAGTCATTACTTATGCCAAGCAGCAAAGTGAAGTAACTATTTAGTTCAAAATTAACTTTCTGTAACATTATTTGAAGACTATGGCTGTCTTGGGCATTGCACCGTTCACCTGAACAGTAAACACACTCATGGTCTCCACACCTGGTCCTATCTGCCGCACAGAGAATATAGTAGTGTTACCATGGCAGCAGGATGCATACACACTGTAGACACACTGCAGGCGTGGCGGTGTGCTTTTGTGCTATGTGCAGGGGCAGTTTGGCATGCTGGGTCATGAGCTTCGCAGCTATCAGATTGAACCAAGACTTAATCTGAAATCTTTCGCTTTCGTTCTCTGTCTGTCCTTCTCCTTCTCCGCCAGAGTGGTTATCATCATACAACCCACCTACCTTACCGCTGGCTTTAATGGAGTGGGAAGGAAGATTAGATGTCTGGACCATATGTGTAGGAAATTTGTTGTGTACCTGTGGCGATAGAAACTAGTGACATCACTCTGACACAGACATTCCAGAAGTCATAAATAAGACGAACCGGAGAGAGGGAAGAAACAGGAGAGGAGGAAGAAGAAAATGAGACAGCTCCATTTCCTTTACCTCCCACCACCCACCTCTCTGTGTGTGTTGGTGGTAATTTTTAACTGCTGGTTACAGAAAAGTGTTGGTTCATTATTAACTCAGTGAAGTGGTGGTTACACAGCAGGCTGAAGACGGACCTTATTTGTGTGTGTGAGTTGGTGTTTTGGTGGGTGTGTGTAGGTGATGCAACATCCACTAGACTGAAGTTATCCTTTGTCTTTGAAGCTTTCTTACACTGTTGTTTAAAGTTTGTAGCACTTCAACTCTTTTCTCACTAACAACTTCCAACCAAAATACCCTGCTGTGTCATACTCGGAGACTCATAGTTGGCTGCTATCCACCTTCCTGCCAGACCTCTGCCAGATGTGTTGTGTTCACAGATGGAAAAGCCTAAAAAAGAAACAGATATACATATTGGAAACTAATTGGATAACACAGAGGCTAAAATACAAGTGTTATTATTTTTTTAAGCGTCCGTTGTCGGATATGATGGTTTGTTTTCATATCTTCAGAAGAAACTGTTTGTTGTCCCTCATTTTTAAATCGTCTGAAACTAATTTCTTTGTACTTGAAATTTGCCTGTGCTAGCTGTTACATCACCCTAACCGTAAAGCATTACTTTTCAAAAGGTCTGTCTTATTACAAGTTTATCGACTGTTTTCATGTCAGTCCTGTAATTATATTACATTCTGCGCACCATCAATCAGCATCTGAGTAAATTTTAAGATGAGGTTTGACAATGAGAAAATGACAGTATTAGATTACCCCAAAAACAAGTACACGAAATGTGTCTTCACATCAATCACATTGTCCATGCTCTGCAATAAGCAATGAAGGTTTGATAGAAATAACTGAGCAAAAAAAAAAAAAAAAAGTCCATTCAAAATGCATGCTTTGAGTACTAAGCATGCACACACCTTGGATGTCATGTTCATGTCAGAGAACAGCAGCTTGAGATCACTCAGTTTAAGTGGGTCTTGTTGGTAACAAGAGTTATTTGTGCAGAGAAACAGTGTGTGACACACATGTATGGTAGACATATTACATATTACTCTTATTCAGCTTAAGGAAGGCTATGAATAACTGAGTGCATTCAGGCAGCGTAACATGCAGCAGGTTGAATCTGTATATAAGAGTCTTGATGTGCAACAGAAAAACATACTGTGAGACGGCTGTGCTAAAGAGAGCAAACAGACATGAGTTAAGGTTAAAAGCATGTAAAATGTTATTGCTGGGGAATAGGAAAAGAGAAACTGGCAGTGACTCCATGAATGCTCTAAAATACTAATAAACCCTTAACATGATGTCTTAATTAAAGTAATAATTATGGCAGCTTTAAATGATGCATGGCTGTACTCAGCACAGCTGATGTATGTCTTCTCAGCTCAGGGCTTTATGATAATGAAGTGGGCCAGGGTTTTCTACATTAGTCCTGCATTAGTGATTCATCTAGTACATTGGCAAGCGTTGCAGACTGGTGGATACTCCTGACGAAAACACAAACAAGTATGCTCGCACTTGCAAAGACTGGCTGACATTTTAAGAAGCTTCCCCTTACTCCCCTGTGTAAAGTGTAATCTCTGCATTGTATTTTAATGGGAAGATGAAGAAAAATAGAAAAGAAAGTATAAGTAGGAGAAACCTGTTGAGATTCAATCTTGATTATATAGGCTCAAGCCATTTTTTACTTGTTAAATCTCTGCATAATCAATGCCCTGTAGAGGAGCGTTTTGCATGCAGCCAATTTTAAATTGTACCCTTTGGACTGGGTTGTGTTAGGCAGCGAGAGAGAGAGCGAGACAAAGCGAAACAAACTTTGGCAGGTATTCACTGCAGAGGAAACATTTGACTTCTTCTCTGGCTTGACAAAACAACTTAACCTGTTGTCTCCCTATTGTTACTTTATCTACAGAGAAAACTGGAGGGAGTGATAATTGGATTTTGTTCCCTGCATTTAGATATAAACAGCCAAGACTACAGACTTGCAGTGTCTGTTTGTGTAGTCTGTTCACTGGGTGCAAGGAAGGTTACAGACATGAAGATATCCCATAATAACACTCTGACCTGCATGGGCTAAATGTTAACATGTGTCTTTGGGGGTGACAATGGAAAAATAGATTTTTAACCTCTAAACAGTGGAATTACAACGCTGCCAAAATTAAAATGAAATGCAAATCAGCAGAATGTTACACTTCCATTCAATGTCATGGCATAATTTATATTCATAACAAAAAGCATGCCTTGCATCGCAGTTTTCACGTTAAGGAAGGTACATTTGGCTGGCAATACTAAACAGGAATGTATATGCAGTGCATGTCCCTTGTCGTTTTTCATGCACCCTTGTCACAATTAAAGGAAAAATTGAAGTCAAACATAAGAAAATGCAAATAACGTGAATACATCCTCCCATTTGTAAGTCCATAGAGGATCCCTGTCTGTGAATGTGTGAGGGTGGGAAGTCCCCAAAAAAACAAAAGTTGCATTTATTTCACGCCCGTGAACCTGAAAGCCACACATGAAACTGATGCAACAAGCAAAACAAACAGAGAGAGCAGAGAGCACGGTGAATAGAGTCGGTATAGAAAGCAAAAGATGAAGTGTTGCAGTCTGTCACCTAGCTCATGGTGTGGAGGAACAAGCTTAAGAAGTCCTCGTCTTTGCCATGGATTATGCCCAGCAGCAGACCTCCGGGTGCTGTCAGGGTGGCTGAAGCTCTGCTTGTCTCGATGGTGTGGTTACTTAACTTCTGGGTGACAGACTTCATCATTATTATCATTATTGTGCTCTCTGCTCGTTCTGCTCTTTCTGTTTCACTTGTTGCATCAGTTTATGTGGAGCTTCCCGCTTTTACAAACATAAGATAATTAGAGGACAGTGCTGTTTTCTACAACTCCCTGCACACACAGTTTGATTGCCTGGGGCCAGATTGCATAAAAACTTTGTCTAGGTTCAAGGCTTGGAATATGCATATGCACTTTCTTTGTGTCAGTTTTACTCAGCAGTACTTGCATGTGAATTTTTTTTTCTTTTGTGGATTTCAAACATTGTTAAACTATTCATGTGTCAGAAGACTGACTTCCACTCAGAGTATATACATAGGATGCAGACATGCCCTTAATTTGCTGTTGCACACCCTGATCCACCTGTTTTAAGACCTGTCAGTGAAGAGATGAACAAAGAACAAGAGCAGCATCATCACCATGTTTGTGTTGCATTGGCAGAGTGATCCAGCAACACCAGAGCAACCGAATCCATACGCATACACTGTGTCACTACACAGGTTTTAGTTGTTTGTTTTAGAGGAACTTCTCATTTTTAGCCCTGCCAGCATCATGCCTCTATGGATGGCAGTGTTAGTCAGTTGGTCGGTCCATCACTTTTTTTTTTTATCTCAACAAATATTGGATGGATTACCATGAAATTTGGTACAGACATTCATGTTCCTCACAGGGTGAAGTGTACTATGGTAATCCCTTAACTACTCATCCAGCTCAATTATCAAAATTTAAATTGGTCCAAGACTTTGGCTGATCACAAAATATTTAACATTCCCATCAGCCCTAGTTGTACTTTGTGTTTGGTGCTAAGATGCAAAAATTAACATTCTGCTTACACTCCCACAATGCAATTCATCACATTTGACTTGTGCGACTAAATTTAGTGCTCACCATAGGGTAAATGACTGAGTATCTATTTTGACTAAGGGAATGAGGAAATGATTTCAGACACAGCCATGGTAAATATTATGCTGCGTCCATGTCATATTAAACCATAATGACAAGCAGCTGTGGGAAAAACCCTTCATATTGTTAGAGATATGGTGAATTTCTAACACATCCACAGTATGTCCCACTTGGTAAAAAGAATTACAGACATGCCAACAAATGCTGTTTCCCCAGCAGTTACATCAAATTAAAACCCAACATTAATACTAATACTAACCATTCAGCTCTATTGTAGGAGCTATTTGTTTATATGTGGTTTTTCTTGGTAACAAACTGCTAATTCAGGCTAATTGGACTACAAGGTAAGCACTGAGGCTAACCACTTCGGAATAATGCCTGAACACTCCCAAGGATAAGAGTTGTTTTTTCTCTCTTCCCATTCTGCCAACATTGTGTTAACCTGTTAGCATGCTGTCATAAGTGCAACACACTGCTGTGCCCCAGTACATACTCACAGCGCTGCTAGCATGGCAGTTGACTTCTCATCTTGGTTTATGGCATGTTCTTGCTTGCTAGTGAATGCACTTCAGGCCCCCACTTCGCCAGAAAGCCCAAGTATTAAAGAATAATAAGGTCAAAACCACAAAGTGTGGACAAATGCGGAAATGAAAATATCATAAAGCATTTTCACTGTATGTATGTTTACGTCTTAATTACATAATCTTGTTCCTACTTCTTGAAAATATTATCATAACATTAGTTGATGGAAACACTGAAACACACCTACTCACATTTTAATTTTCTGCCCTTGTGGAAATTTGCACATGAATGTTGCACATAAAGTGTGGAAACATATTCTCTATCAATCCTGAAAAGAAAATACAAAAACTGTTTAACATGTAATTTTCTTACCTTTGATGACACAATCCTGCCATAACTTGAAAGACAGCAGTTTACTGTTGAAGTTACATGGTATGTAACATAAAAGAAACAATAATTGCATTCAACATGTAATGTGTTCTGATCTGTGGCACAAAGGTGACATTAATCGAATTCAGAACGATTGCTACTATTCATCATTTTGCAGATGTCTATCCTGCCAAGGATCAGATGCAAATTGCAGCCCTCCTTTACATTTTCATTTTTCAATTCAAATCACCATGGGCCAGATGTTTAAACAATGCAGACACAGAAAAAAACAAACAAATGCCATTTCCTGCTGGTACAAAAACAAAATGTAGGATGAGTGTGAGTGTAGCTAATAAAACGCTCAGACCAGGTGTAAACATGATTTTTTTTTAGCATAAAAAGAAGCTAATATCCATCGTTATTCTTACAGGTCTTTCACTGATTTAACAAGATATGTATGACTGTTTGGAAGTCTACACACCTGTGTGCTTCTGTGTGCTCAATTTTACTGTCCTATTTAGTCTGTTGTTAGTTTCTGGTGTTATCGTATTATTTCCATGTGCTGATATTCTTTTCATTTTATCCTTTATTGTGAAGCACTCTGTGACTTCTCTTTCAATATGATGGCTCATATTTTGATATTGATTGAGAAATCCCTGCTGATGACAGCTTACTGGCGCTTGTCACATTACATTATATTTCTTTGCCAGACGCCTGGCTTAACAGTGGATTGCCGGATGATGCGTGTACACTGTCGGAAATAAAACTAGACAAGAACATGTAGAAGCAGGTCCCACTACGTCGATGTTTACTCCAAACATTTGTTTTCATTTGCTGCCATGTTGTAAGGGATCTTTATTGGTTTTTTTTTATTCCTGGTATTGCCATTCAGTTATTTTGTGTGTCAATTCATAAAAGCAAGTGGGGAAAAATAAGTCAAACTTACAGACTTTGGTATTTAATTTTGAGTTATGTTATGAGTTTTTTTACTTTAACATCAGTGAAACCAGTTCTCGTTTTCACTGGAAATATGCTTCATCGAAATAATAACTAGTTGTTTTTTTTTCCGTCTCGTAGTCACACCCCAGAGGTACTGCAGGCCTGAGACCCATTTTTGGTTTAAGCCCACAGTTTATGAGTTCAAGATAAGTGGGACTTGCACAGTTTCGTTTACCAGAAAAAGAGTGAGCAATGAGTGTAGGACATCGTTACAGGATTTTTGTTTTTTCATGCATGTATTGACAGCATGTAAAAGTGTGTATATGCGAGTGCGTCGTTCTGAGTGAGTGTGTTAAACCGCTGCACTCAGCTGCCCTTCACTTGCCAGCTGGACACCAGACAACGAAGGCAGCAGCAGCTGGAAAAATGGACAGAATGTTCTAAAGAGGAGAGGAGAGGAGTGTTTGTGACCCAGCCAGACAGACTGTGTAGCAAAATGTTAAACTTTTTAGACCTAAATCTCTTCAATAAACAACCTCTTCTCCCCAGCTCCTCGCCCCATTCCCCTGATTTCATGCTCCCCCTCTTCCTGCAGTAGGGAAAGTACCCAGCTACTCCTGAGATTTCGCCCACCCCCTCACCCCTGTCTCAGGCACGAGGTGCTGGCTGGCAGCCCACAGTGGGTTGATTGTTCTCCAGAACCTGGCCTGTGTCGCTCACTCCCCCACTCTCCTCTGCTTCCTCTTCACACCTGCCTTCTCCTCCTCCTCCTCCAACTCCATCACCTTTAACTCCTCCTTTACTTTTGCCCCGCTCCCCTTCCTGTCAGACTCCTATAGGTCTGCCCCGGTTTTCGAATATAAACAAAGCAGCAGAGCAACAGAGGGAAAAAGGGGAAAGAAACTGATGGAAGTGTGTGGGGGAGGGAGGGAATCAGGCAGCGAGGCTGAGGGGGATGAAAGCAACCACAGAGCAGTCTGTGTTTAGTGGGTTAGTGGAGCTCTGGCCTTCCTTCCACAGGGACTTGGGAGCCGCCCATACCGCGATGCAGCAAATGCCAATCATCCCTGATCGAACCTTTTGGCCACTCATTTTGTGCAGATTAGGTGGATAAAATCAACGGATATATCAATCTTCTTTAGTAGCTTTCTTTGTCTTTTTTATTCCTCCAATTTCTTAGTTATCTTTCCTCAATTCATATTTTTCTATCATTCTCTCTGCCGAGTAGTCAGTGGACTCTGTGTGTGTGTGTGTGTGTGTGTGTGTGTGTGTGTGTGTGTGTGTGTGTGTGTGTGTGTGTGTGTGTGTGTGACAGTGTGTGTGTTTTCTCATCCTCCTGCTCAGAATAAGTGGCACCAGACAGGCCTTATAAGGAGTGGTTAGATCATTGGCCACACCGTTAGTAAAACAGAACCATATGTGTGTTGTGTGTGTGTGTGTGTGTGTGTGTGTTTGTGTGTGTGTTTGTGCACAGGCCTATAGCTCAAGCGTGTGTGTGTAAGTAAAACCATGTGTGGCCAGAGGTAGCTGAGAGAACGGGAGCCTGTTGCTAATAGACTGTAGTGAAGGTCATATTATATTGTCATAAACACACACACACTCTCTCTCTACTTAATCTCCTCTTGTCTGTGCAGTGTTGCCCATTTGTTCAGAAAAAGTTTTGCTATGGTAGAAATTATACACACACCTATGGTATTGATGTAGAGCATTACATAAGAAGAGGTGTCAGCCTAATGTGCGAATGAGATCAGCTCGTAGGTGGAGCGTCTTTCTGCTGTCCTGTTTCATCTGCTGATGGGTTTAGCCGAGGAGGACTCTCTCTCTCTCTCTCTCTCTCTCTCTCTCTCTCTTGGTCTCCATCTTTCTTACACAGCTTGTCTGGAATGTACAGATGTTTCCTTTTGGGAATGGGCGTCCTGCTCTGTTCACACACACACACACAGAAAGAGAGAGCACGAGAGGCGAGTGCATTCCCATACTCAACTACGTACACATTTTTCCCTGCTTTAAACTGTCGATTTTAATTACTTCTTCAGGCGCTTGCAGTAAATATATATGGATCAGGAGGCTCGCACAAGTTCTTCAGTACCCCTAGATTATTGCTTTTCTGCAAACCAGCACTATCTTGTCGTCTCACACACACACAAACACACGGTGCTTTTTGTCCTCTCACAACCTCTGGCTTCTTGTCATCTGGCTCCCTGTTTTCTTTTTTCTTTCTTTCTCCTTTTGTTTCCTCGTTCTCACGTGCAGCTGAGGCTTCACTGTGAAGGCTCACAGAGGAGACTGAAGCCACTTAACTTAGCTCAGCTCTGTCCTGCTTCCTCCTCTGCTGTCCTTGTTTGTCTTGGCAACTCACCTACACAGTTTAACCAATTGAGTTTTCGCACTTCCTGACTCATTTATCCAGTGGTTTTCACACTGAAAAACCAGTGGATAAATCAAATAATGATATGCTGGTGTTTAGTTTCTGTACACTCTTCATACTTAACACTGTGTTAACACTGTGTTAACACTGTGTATGTAGTCTACAGTATGCATGCATTTATACATATATAAGATCATTAGAATTGGACCAATAAATCAGGCTTATATGTTGGCTGATATTAGCTTATTGAAGATATATTGTTGTTGGCACGTTTGTCACCTGATATTAAAGTATCAAGGAATTGTTATACTGAAATGTGAAAGGTATATTTGAGGTTATTTTCCCATTCATTGCATATGGTGACTAGATTTAAGAGATATAATGAAATATATTATTGGTTTAATATTCCAATATTAATATTAAAACCAGTATTGACCTCAAAATGTGCATTTGTTTTATTTTACTATAATAAAGATGATGTATTGTGTTTCCATGCAATTGTGAAATAAATGTCCTGAACTTAGATTTTTAGTCAGTCTCATCTGCATCTCTGTTCCTTAAATTCTGCAATATGAAAAGTGGCTAAAGGTAATATGGAACAGTACTGAATTTGGGTAAATCCTGATCTCCTGCCAAGCACCAAAGTGAACCCTGGGTGCTGGTTCTCACTGCTCTGCTCGTCTTTCATCCCAGATTCCCTCTTGTAACTGTGAAAGGGTGACGAATGTGTGCCAGTGTGTTTGTGAACAATTGTGTACAATGTGCGAGCAGAAGTGAAGAACAAAATGAAGAAGGGCAAAAACTGCTGTTACCTTGATGTGCTGTTTTGCAGGAGACTGTATAAGGAGGCCTGTGCTTTCATGGGGTGCAGTGCATGAACATGTGAATGTGAGCGAGTGACATTTACGGTAGCTTTTTCTCATTAGCCGTCCTCTGACTTTAATTTGTCACCAGTTTATTTCATATTGTGTGATTACAAAATTAATCTCAGTAACTCATAAATTGCCAAATGAGACTGCTAATCATTATTAGGCAGCTCACGTGTCCTTATTCGCATAGAGGGTCTAAAGCTGCATGGCATCATTTCAAATATGATTTGCTCCTCGTGGAGGTACTATTAAGTTTTCTTTCTTTAGTTTGAGAAAATCGCATCATCGGGGTTATCTCAGCTTTGGCTTTGAGACTGTAAATGTTTAACAGAAAGTCTGAATCATAAACTGGGGTCTTGGGGTTTCAAAGAAGTGGGCACTTAGTAAGCAGGGAGGGTCATACAAATTATACTGGTTGCATTACGGGAAATGCAGGATCCACTGTTTTTGGAGCCTGACCCATGTTAGGGAGTAACAGTCAGGATATTTTGGCCTCTGCTGCATTAATTTTAGCCGTTCTTTTTTAATCTGTCTCTTGTGACTTCCCCAACTTTATAGTATTATAGTTAAATTATATTATTGTTAAGTATCGAACACTAAATCACAAGAGTGGCCCTTTAATTTTAGATTACTTAACTTTAATAAAAGAATTGCTCATTACTTGGCATGTCCTGGTGGCTTTAGGGTCACACACACACCAGGCAGTCATTTTGTCCTCAGTTTGAATGTCATCTATTGATGTCACTTTCTACCATTTGCAATCAAATAAAAGGCAAAAAAAGAAAGAAAAAAGCAGTTTCTATACTTCAGTGAACCTTGTCCTGGTCAAAACATTGACCGAATGAACTGAAAAAGTGAAGGGTCACTTATTTTTAACAGAGCTATTTTTGTTCATCTTACAAAATTTATAACTGATATATGAAATTTTTTTTGCTGGTAACAGCTGTGTCATGTGTCACCGCAAAGAAAGTATTAACCAGAAAATTCTCTATTGTTGTTTCCTCAGTATTGTGTTCTTTTTCACATCCACTTTCATATTTAGAGTGTCTGGTTTTATTTATCTCCACTTCACTTTAGCTTCTCATGAGCTAAATGTTTCACTTTCGCTCTCCTTTGCTATTTTTATGTTTCATTTCCCAGCACTTATGCAATCACATTATATGGTAGATTACTTGTAACTTCTTAAGATGCTGTGTGTGTAATTCAGTGAATATGTATGCAGTCGTCATCTTGCCCTAACATGCATTTGAAATGTGGGTATGTTGGTTTGTTTCCGCAGAGATCTTTCCAAGAACCACATCTCCTCCCTTGATACCAGCCTGTTAGATCGTCTCACTGGCCTCCGAGAGCTGTGAGTACACATGCAGCATTATGTTCATATAAGTTCACCTATACCCAATATATTTATCTATCTGGATCTCTGTTGAGCCATCGCAACAATAAATATATTTATGTATCATCTTTGTGTCAGGTATCTTCAAGAGAATAGGATCAATGTTCTCCCCAGAGGAGTATTCTGCTGTGGCCCTCTGTCAGTCCTGTGAGTACAAAGTCTGGAGAAGATGAGGACCTGGCAAAGTCAAAGTTCTGAGTGGAGGAAAGGAGAGGAGTAAGGGAGAATGAGGAAGATGAACAAGAAAGGCTTGGTTTAGTCTGGATTTAAGTAGGCAGAAATCCCAGGAGAAAGCTAGCTGGATCAGAGAGCATTCACAAAAAACACACACACATACACACACTGTATACTGTACACACACACACACATACCCACACACGCACAGACACCAATCACTGCACGATTAAGTTCAATTACAGCTTACTGCTCCAGGCTCCCACTACCTCCCTCTCTCCATCTGTCCATCTCTCCCTCCCTCCATCCATTACCTTATTTCTTCCACCCATTGAATGGGTGTTTAAGCACATGTTGTGTGTGTGTGTGTGTGTGTGTGTGTATGTGTGTATGTGAGAGGACTCTGGTGGTTTCCATCAGTTCCTTCCAAAACCACCACACAACGGCCCCATTATGTAGCCTACTGGATAGAGGAGAGAGGGAGGGAGAAGGAGACCATGAGTGGAGAAGGAAAGAGAGAAGGGGGAGTGAGGAGTAAAAGGACGAGAAAGAGAGAAGCATAGAAACAAAACATGAAGAGCAGAGGTAGAACATCATAAATACAAGAATGCTATCATTTATAGCCACTTCAGTTGTTTAGCATTGACATGATTTTTTATTTAATCATTCAGTGATATGTTATATATCTAGGTGATATGAGTCATTTTTATTGTAAAAGAGGATGTGAGAATGCCCTTTTCTTGATAAACACAAATCCAAATCATTTTGCATGACTGCAGCTACTACAATGGGACAATAATTAGGAGAAACAGTTTTACATTTAGCGCGACTCAATTATTGACCGAGTTTCTCAGTCAATGACAAACCCACACATAAAATGCGAAATAGTGTGATAGTAATTGTCACAAATTGGAGTACAGTCAAAAAGTGAAGGAAAAAGACTTTGTTCTTGTTTCAATGTCAATATTAATTTGTCTGTTTGTTTCCATCAAGCGTTTGAAACAACAACGCCTCCTACCATAGAAGAGAATGTCGACAACCTATGCAATTTAACTCAAATGTAAGTAGTCAGATTCACCCAGGTCTCTATATCTCTTTCCTCTATCTCTCCAGTAAAGAAAAATATGATGATGAATCAAACATAGCTGGATCCTGTTATGTGCACACAAACACATAAACATATAGACAACTAATCACACATGTAAATAAAGCAGCACGGCCCCCAACTTCTCTTCACACAAGATAGATGACTCTAGCTTTCCAGGTCGGAGTTGGAGGATGTGCTATATTGATCATATGTCTTTCTTCCTTCCCTGAGTTTGGGGCTTTAGGTCTTTTGTCTATTGCAATTGAAACACATCCCACTGATGAGCTGATAAAATCTTTACAAATCTCTATATAGAGTCCCTCGTTCGAATGGGATTTGAATTCAGTCAGAATTAGTATAAGTGAAAACTGATTAAATTCGTCTTCTTAACAGCTTCTCTAAAGGATCCCCTGGGGACTAATAAAAGATATAAGAATTCGAGCACATTAGATTCCTTAGGTTCTCCATTTAAAAATTAAATTTGGTTTCCTTAAAGAAAAGAAAATAATCATTTTAAAAAGGTGAGTATATAACTAACTAACAGTATGTAGTACTGTAATGTAACTGAATCTACCAGATGTGTACAGGAATGTACATGAGGGACACAGAATGATAAATTGGTCCAACTAATGAACCAGTTGTATTTTTTAATAATTATATGCTTATTAATGTAGCTTTCCACACATGCACACTGCTTACATCTTTCACATACTTCTATCTCCTGGTGCTTCCTTTCCACAAATGTAACTGACACGATCAATAGCAAACTAAAATACACATTTCCTTTTTTTCAAAAGAGAAAAAGAAAGATGATGAGCTCTGGCTGTGATTTCTATTTGGTAGCTGTAGAAGTAGATTTGTCTGTCTTTAGCACACAGATTTCTGACGAGGTTCTGTGATGAAGTTCATGATATCAGTACTTCTATGCATCTCTCTTCCTGTATACTTCCTTAACACTGCTGCATAACAGGTCCTGCTTATAGCATTTAGCCACCTGGAAATCAGGGCATCACTTCACAGTGGTAGACACCCCAACATAACGCAGCAAGCTTCCAAATTGACAGCAAGTCTTTGGTAAAGTGCAATGAATCTGTGCGTATGGGGGTCCTAATAGGTAAGAGAAGAAGCCACCATATTCTGACAGACCCTGGTTCCCTGCTTTTCTTAGCTGTGATGTCCGAATGTGCTAATCTGGCGGCTTAGTCTACCCACATCGAGCTCAGATCCGCTCAAAGCTGTACCGCTGCATCACTGCTTCTCATGTTGCAGCCACTCATCTAGAACTGCTGGAAACATATTACTCATACATCCAAAAAAAAAACACATACTACTCATATGTTGAATTTTTCAAGAGCTTTCCTCCTTCACCTATCTCCTGTCCTCTAAAACAAGCTGCCTCCTTACTTCAGATTACTCTCATTCCTTTCCTCCATGTTTCCCCATCATCAATCTTTCCCTTCGTCCTGCCCCGCAAATTCCTCTACACTCTCTCTCTATATTCTATCTGTTCTCATTTCTCCTGTACAGTTCTCTCTAAATCTTTTCAAGGGCAGTTTTAAGCAGCTCTGTGAAACTTCAAAGTGCCCATCGCTCTGCAGGCTGTTTAGAAAGGCTGACAATGACATACCAAACCCTGCAGACCTTCAACTGATTGCTCTATTCCACCACCCTTCCACAATAATCCTGTGCCCGCAACCTCCCCCCATTTCTTCACCTCTGGCTGCGCTGCCTCGATCACCGAGTGCCCATATTTGCTCAACAAAAGACCCTCAGATTTCTAACCGCACTCATCTCATCTCTGAATGCCATGGATGACATACCTCTCCTCTCCAGCTCTCTCTGGCCAACATCTCCTTGATCGGCTTCCCACGGCTTGTTGACTGGACGCAGAGCAAATCCCATGTCAGATGATGGTGGATGACCGCGGACAAACTCTCACGCTGTGCCTGCTCATCAGCTGGAGTATACGAACAGTAGGAACAGCTAACTAAACACACACACACAAAGACGCACACCCACACACACACACCCCACAGAGAAAAGCAGCGAAGGTTGTGCTAAGTGGAAGGGGTTAACTAATCAATCATTTTGTGGCCGAAGTGTCTTATTCTCTGCACCGGAAACAGCAGCAAGGCCACTAGCATTCCTTTTCACCACTCTCATCGTCACTCTTCTGCGACACCCACGATAATTATACACACCTGGAAAGGTGTATAATAAAAACACTACAGGGTGTAAGTAATATGAGGGCATTCACAGCAGTGGAGATGTACTAATGTGGAATTTGGGCTGTCCATCATCTCCTCTGGCTTTGCTTTTGTCTCCAATTACACACACACACACACACATATACCTTATACATACAGTATGTATACACAAAAATAGGAAAAAGTGGTAATAAACTAAATAAAATGTGACCTGCCAGCTATAGGTAGAGCAGGCAATACCTCAAAGTATCAGTCTAAAAACTAAGCACTTATATTGAGAGGATGGGTATAGTAACTTAACAGGATGGATATGAAAAAGTGGATCAAATCTCTTTCTGTGCACACTTTTATTTGGAATATAAAACTGTCTCTGCAAATAATGTTTCTTGTCGTCCTCTAACAAGAACAGCATTATATCATGAACTTACCGCCTTAGTGCATGCCGCGCTCATCAACTCTGCTGCTGTTCTGTTGCCGCGCACACGAGTGATCTGTTGTTGGGTCGGGAAGCTCACACACACGCCCCTTACAAACTAAATGAAGGGCATCATCTGGAGTTATTCCTCGTACATGTGATTAAATAATTAAAAGGAATAGTAAAAAATGCTTAAGGCCTGGCACATTATTTAGGTAACAAACATGTACTCATAGGTGGGAAATTAATGATGTATTCCTGAGCAAATCGCGACTCTTCACTGTGACTGTAAATCCATAAGCCACTTTCCAAAGCCCAGCAATTTTCTCAATGGTTTCTTACTAGCAAATGATTGGGCCTACTCGCTCATATTTTGCCAGGAATTACAAAGGTTTTAGATTTTTCACGTGAAATTTCATTTCCGTTTTCTCTGTGCTCTTCTCCCTTTCTGGTTTTAGTGGAGGCGGGCTCAGCCAAGAAAAGGTGACATCAGAAAGCACCCTCCACCATCATAACACACGTTCTATAGACGCATCATTTAGGAGCACCTGTCCACTTGCATCACTGCTTCTGATATGGTTTTGATAATAAAAATATTAGTTACTAACATCAGTACCGATTCTTGGCTGGCTACTATACTTGGACTGAGACTAAGTTTGGCTATGCCAACTAGCAGTTGTGAATGAACAACATCACATAAAAACTTTTGCAAAAACTTTCAGGGAGAAGTTGAAGAGCAGAGAACTGAAGTAACTTCCGTAGCAAAAGATGAATTAATTATATAGACACCTGGACCCAGTCAATTCCTATCTCCCCAAGGAGGTTCAGACTCATCACAGATCTGAAATCATGAGATTCTCAAAGACAGCGAGTTAAGCGATGAGGCAAGGAAAGAGATCGCATGGTGAGAGAAGAGGGAAAAGAGGAGGCGGAGAGCTAAAGAAAGCAGGAGCCAGCTGCTCAGGGTGCTGAACAGCACAAAAAATGCAAAAACTAAGTGAATATGTATGCTGCTGACATGTGCCTGCACACATACATGTATTACAGAGAAGAATTAAATGCGAAGATAGATGAAGAACCCACAAGTGGCCTCACGCCACACTTCTCAAATGCTGGTTAACCATTCTCACAAATCACTCCACATCGTTTCTCCTCTAGGCTGAAAGCATTTGACCCTGTAACATCATTACGAGGAGAGAGCAAGACTGCAAGAGACCGAGAGATTCCAAAATGAGAAGCTGGAGGAAGAAGGCGTAGAAGGGAGACATTTTTCATATATTGACGATTAACATTCAGGAGGATATGGCCCTAGTGCAATTCTAGTGTGCCTTTTCCACAAAGTGTACAACAAAATAAACCTCTATACGCCCATTTATACTATTATAGATCATATTGCCTATTTTTATTGACACTAATGTGCCTCATAAAATTTAACATGCCTGTGCTCATGGGGTAATATTGTGAGTATAAGAGACTGTAAAATTTGTCTCACATTGTCCTTGAGCAGAAAGTAAATATCACAGCTACCAGCTCTTTGTACATGGCGCTGGATAATCATATCGTCCTAAATATAAAACTAAATCTAATGGACTGATAGAAAGCCCTCTTCCTTTTACCCTTGTACTGAAGCTTGGGATCTTTGATTGATGGGCTCCAGCCAGCATCAAACATCTGAACTGGTACTGCCTGCACTTTTCACTCTCACGATCCTTCCTGTGGCATTAATCATCATCTGTGTCACTAAGTATATACAGTGTAGCAGGGTTCTCATTGTATTAAAGAAACTCCACCATCCACTGGCTGATTTATTAACTGGAATATTTTTAAGACAGATTTGTTAAGCTGCATATTTCTTTTGCACTGAAGAAAGCCAAATGATTTTCAAGCGTTCAACTGTTCTAGCAATGTTGCAAGCCAGTCAGCCAGAATAACAGGTGTGATACTGTGTGCAGGGAAGTGTTTGTCATGGAGAAATACAGAAAGAAAAAGACTAAGTGCTCAACTTCCATTAGAGGCCAGTTAATTGGTAGCAGGCGCTCTAACAGCTGTAAACACTTACAACAACTGCTTATTACACCACGCTTCTAATCAGGCGAACAAGAGGCGTCATAGAGTGGGAAGATGGTAGATGTCTATATCCTGCACGTAAATGAGAGAGGTGGGGAGCGAAGTACTAGTGGTACAATTCTACAGATTGTAAGATGAGTACAGTTACGTGCAAGGGAGACAAACTCATGAGGAGTTTCTGACCAGAAATATTAGCACATACAATAACATAAATAAATCTAGTTGGATAGTTTATTTGTACTAATATTTATCTTATTTTATTTAGACCATTCTCCTGATCACATGAGCTTCAGAAGTTACACGCAGTAAGAAACAACCAACAAACAAACAGATTTGTTACTAATGAACAGAACTGCTTCTCTATGTTTCCAGTCTTTATATGATAACGCAGCTAACAAGCTGGCACCAGCCTTGTATTCAGAGTCGAATGCTGGCAAGATAAGGATTTTTAATGATTTTAAAGCGTGATTTTTTTTCTTGCTTTCAGAGTCTCAGAAACAAGTCAGTCTAGTAGTCAGTTGTGACTCAAATCAAAGTCAGATCTACAGACTCACTTTTGTGTCTCACCTGGGTCATGTTGTCCCTCTGCTCTCTCCATACTAACTAGTCCTGAATTTACTTGTGGGCCCTGGGCTACAGCAGTCATGAGCCCCACCTGCACTGTGCTCCTGGCAGCTACTGAGACCAGGATGGAAGCCAATGGGGGTTCAGGGCTTTTGTTACTATTGCACTGTTGGTGTCCGTGACCCGCCTTGGCCTTCTCATGTAACTAAGTGCTTAGGAGAAGAGCACCCATACTGAGGCAAGAAATGTGAGTTGGTCTGCGTGCAGGCTGTTGATTCATATTTTCTCCTTTCCATTTCTGGTAGATGGCACATTTTATCGATAGTGCTTCATGGCAGGCCAGTCCGCCAATCCTATCCTTCTCTTTGAACAGCTGCCTCTTCATCCTCCCTCCACCCTCAGCTGCTTCCTGCATCCTGCTGGACACAATGTAAGATAGCACAGATTTGTTGTTTCATCCTGAAAGCGATCATTTCAAACAGATAATCAGCACTACAGCAATTCCCTCTTATCCTTTTTAAATAACATTTTTCAATCAAAAGTCTCATCAGTGATGCAGATAGGTGTTTTACTCCTCTCATCTTACAAACCTGTTTTCTCAATTCTTTGTATTTGCCTTATCAGCTCGGTCCCGCCGGCATGAAGGGTGAACCTGATTACTTTAGAGCTTTGTTGAAATGGTTACTTGACCCTGCTACTGTGCAGCTTTGCAGCAAGTGCAGAAGTAGTCAGAGCGAGAGCTTGTCAGAGCTATAACTCGGTTCACACACCATCGTCTTGTGACACAACTACAACAGCGTGTTGACGTGTAAATACATGTAAACATATTCAAACTCTGTAACATTTCTCTCCCACCTTCTTGCCTCTGTCCAGATGACCACAATAGAAAATGCAGTGTTATTTGAGATCAATTAAATTGGAACTACAAGTGACAGGCATAGCCACTCCAAAAGGCCTATGAGTCATTCACACACGCACACACTCCACACACACAATTTTACTCAACCCAGTGGTTAAAACTTGTGACCAACCAATCAACAGATTCACATAAAAGAACCTAAAGTTACTGTATATAGAAAGTAATTATATTCTCCGTAATTTTCTTCACAGATGCTGCTGTCAACTTGCTTTTAGTTCTAGCCCCATGAACCAGTGAAGTGACTATGGAGCAATTTCAGTTCCTGCACAACTCTACTCTCGCCATCATCTGGACAATAAGACTGACATGGGAAGATATCAAAATAACATTCTGTTGGAAGTAGTGAAATGCAGTCTTGCAAATCTGCGGATAAACATTTATTGACAATTAATATATGTGATGAATAGCACTTGAAGCAATAATATATGTGTACCAAATGCAGGTGTTGGGTTAGTAAGAGTGTCAATCAACTTTTATTGAAAATGTGGCAATTATCCCACCACTGTTTATTTCTGTTTATAACAGCAGGAGAAAGGTCAAAATAGGGGACAGAGACAAGCTGTCGACTGGTTTCTTTCATATCAGCCCTTGTACTGCGTACACACACACACACACACACACACACACACACACACACATACTGTACCTCTAGTACAGTACATTAACCTCCATCCTGCTCACTTTGCCCGGTCATTAACTCTGTATGGACACTGCTACCCCATAACCTCATCTCCCCTCCCCCAGCCTAACCAAGGTCTCACCCCTCACCCCTCTGCACCCCCCCACCCCCCCCACCCCAGGCATCCCCCACTCTGTTTGAATGACAAAGGACTGTAGTCTCGTCCTCCCAACAACACGGATAAACAGCCCCCCAAAACCAAGCTCAACTAAGCTTATGTCACCTGCGGTGACAGCTATTCAAAGCCAGAGTTGACGAACGTTTGCTATGGTGTTGTAAAAGAGTGAGACACTTCAAAACACTTTACTATCTTATGGTCATTATCCATTTTGTATTTGTACACAATTGAGCTAACCAGCTATATCTACTTTTATAACCACATTAGTTGGTTTTATATGACTAGCGACTTATATACTTCACGTTCACGCGTCGCTACAGATGGAAAAGAGCAGTAACTAATGAATTAGTCTACTTCAAACAGACTTTTCTTCCATTGTCAGTCATTTTGCCCTTTCAGGCAGTAAAAGACATGTGCTTATGGGTTGTGCATTTATGCATAAGCAGTTAGACACAAAAAAACACACCTTCGCCTCTTTGGTTTTAGGTGTAAAAGCGAAGCAGTAGTGTAGAACATACTGTGACAAAGTGGCGTAGTTCTCTTCAGAGAATTTTTTAAATGGGAAAATGTATGTAGGCAATTTCAATCACTTCCAGACATACATCTTTGAGCATTTTCACCACCACGAATATGGATCGGCGGTGTGCGGGTGGGGAACCAGTACGCCATGGTTCGGTGCTAGTGTATCCCACCAGGCGGTAGGATCTGCCTCGGAGTGGAGGATCTGGGTGCTTCTCTGTGCGTGATGTGTGTTGTGTAGAGATGAGTGGGATCACCTCTCACGGCCAACCATCATCGCCAACACAGAATACCAGGGTGGGAGGAGCAGATGGCTCCCAAGGTGTAGGGGCTGGGTTGAGTCTTTTAATTAGTCGAGGAAGGGTATCGCCGGCAGTCCAAGGTATATGTTGCTGTTAAAAGCAGATTCTTTGTCTAACACTGTAAGGGAAGATACAAAATATCTGGCTTGAATCACTTGAGGGCAGTTTCTAATTGGAAGGTGCTGCTTTGAAGAGAGGTGGGTTATTGCGTAGAATTTAGAAAGAGTGGGAG
>BRZM01001258.1:61411-73079 GCA_033238685.1 Lates japonicus | reverse complement strand
TATTGACATCATAACACACTGTTAGCATCATAAATTAGTTATGTTTGCATTATTTAAACACACCGCTTTCTCCTTGCTTCATATTTTGTTTGTTCGAGCCCACCGTTACTACCGTTACATTCGTCATGTTTCGTTTGTCTTCAACAGAGCAGTGCCAGCAGCGCACGGCAGCAGCTTTTGCCTGTCGAATCGGTTAATCAATCACCGTAGTACGTCAAGACAACACTTTAGAGAATAAACAGATACATTAACTGATTAGCACAGAAAAGAGAGCAGGCCGAGTTATCATGCGTGCAGACAGATTATCGTTATATGAAAAATATTGATAAGCATGAAATTAGCAGTCAGTTTGCGATAAACTTGTGCCTGTCCAGGTGACCTTCAATACGAGACAGAGAGACTGCATGCAGATACATGCAGAGCCCGTGGCACCGATACGTGATCACTACATTACCGACAATCAAAGAGCGACCACCGCTTTAATCACCGTACCACCATGAACTGGCGGATTCAGGCTGCAGCGAACATCGTACTTTTTGTCTCAACACCAGATTATTTCATTAGAATAATCTCGCTGACCTCAAGACATCAAGGGGTCACGGACCAGTCGATGACAGGCCTCCGCACATGAGACTGCTGTTAACATGAGAGATGTACCTCACAGTCTGCGTGGTGACTCCGCGCCACGTTGCCTTCCTGCCGATGGCCCAGCGATGCCCAACGCCCGCCCGTCAGAGCCCGGAGCCCGTTACCGTCCGCTGGAGCCTGCGTCGTTCGCAGACCGATCAGTGCCTGACCGCGCGAATGGCGGCAGTCAGCAGATAATTGCAGAACCGGGGAATTAGATTTACCGAGACTTCCATTTACTTATAGCAATATTGATATAGTACTCACCGTTACATCAATACGTCAATATCATAAATGCGTTACAAGACAACACACACGTGGCTCAATTGCGACTGTTATTGCTGCATGCTCATAACTTCAGTCCATTTCGTCAAACATTTTAAATTGGTCTGGTACAGCGATACGCCACCTGCTCACGCGTTCCCCTGTAACATGAGCTGAGCAAACACAGCTCACTGTATCATGATTTCCAAGTTCTGCTTCCCTTTATCGCATTCATTTGATTATCACGGAATGTACCATCCGCAATTGTGCCTCATTGCGCAACTACCGCCGATGAATGAAGCGACGATTACTCATGTCATTGTCAGCGATTTACCCAGCGTTGTTTGAAACCGAGCTAAATGGTTACCAGTCATTGTGCGGCCTGTTCCGTACACGCCGCAACACCCGTTACCTCACAGTAATCGCTCAGGCCGAGCGTTCATTTTACATATATGGCGGCGCATGAATTACCGAGTCTGTGGAATATCGTGCTACCGTCAAATTTTACATTCAGAGAAATATCATACCTTGTCAGCATCACATTACGGACAACGACTCCGTCCCCTTTGTTTGCACATCGTTTGCGCACATCTTCGGGCAAGACAAACATCCGTGCTCAATACTTTCAAATTCATGACCATCTACTTTCATCCAACGCAATGCCCCACCCTGCGGCTAAATACGTCCGTTCGGTTTAGTACAAACGGTTTGGCAAACGAAACGAGTCACCACAACGCGCTGAGGCCTATGCCTTGAAAAACAGTATCTAATTTCTCAGGCGCCGGGAATTTATATTATTCTGTACAAACATGGCCAAATAAATCAAAATGGTTTTTATTAATATCATAAGTGCTAACTTCAAAGAGGTGAGATAACTTAGATTAAACCTGCAATTTTGTTTGGTAAATACTTACCTTTGTTAATCAAATCACATCTGAATTTTCAGATGAGGATTTTCATGAGAATTTCTATTCATGTCCAATAAACATAATGTAAGCCATTTTCTGTGTTCAGACATTTAACTTTGCACACGTATTACTACGGCCCTATGGGCCTGAAGGCCCCTAAAGTGTCCAAAGCTCCAGCACCAACACATCTCATTGTTAAACGCAGCAACATCTCTACTGACGATTGAAAGATTCTTTGTAAGATCTGCAAGATGCAACCTACACTGAAAACTATCATATGTGTAGTATTTCATTTGCTGTACAGCCCCACTTTATATAAGAAAGAACAGACCTTTTGTAACAGTGAATATTTTTCCTTTAAACCAACCCTGTTGTGTTCACACTTGTACTTGCTTTCAAGCAACAGAACAATGCAGGACATCTGATCAGCCGTGTTGTTGTCTCTGTTCTCCATCTCTCTCAGCTCTGAGTCTTCCAGAACGCAATACATTGACCTTTCACAACTCAGTGCCCTCTGTCACTTTATCAGCAGCCTACAGCCTGTGTGTGTGTGTGCATACTGTACATGTAAGCGGACAGGCATTTAAAGGGTTATGTAACTGTTTAGAGATAAACTCAGCATTCCACAGCTGGCGCTTTGCTCCTCACCCTGACAATTACACATTTGCACATAAACAACATGCACACATGACACAAACACAGAGCTGTATGAAGCTGCTGATAAAGTGACAGAGGGGCACTGAGTTTGACCAGAAAGAGTCAAAATGTATTGCGTTCTGGGAGAAGGACTCAGAGCTGAAGAGATGGAGAGAACAGAGACAACAACACAGCTGATCAGATGTCCTACATTGTTCTGACCTTGAAAACAAATACAAGTGTGAACACAACAGAGTTGGTTTAAAAGGAAAAATATTCACTGTTACAAAAGGTCTGTTCTTTCTTTTCTCTGAGGTAGAGCTGTGCAACAAAATGAAATACTACATATGATAGTTTTCAGTGTAGGATTGTGCATCTTCATAAGATCTTTACAAAGAATCTTTCAATAATCTAAATCAGTAGAGATGTTATGGTTAACAAATGAGATGTGTGTTAATTTACTGGAAGCTTTAGACACTTTAGGGCCTTTGGAGGCCCATAGGGCCGTAGTAATAAATGTACAAGAATTAAATGTCTGAACACAGAAAATGGCTTACATTATGTTTATTGGACATGAATAGAAATTCTCATAGAAAATCTCATCTGAAAATTCAGATGTAGTTTGATTAACAAGGTAAGTGTGTTACCAAACAAAGTTACACAGGTTTAATCTAAGTTGTCACCTCTTTGAAGTTGGCACTCCTTATGATATTAATAAAACCATTTTGATTTGTTTGTGCATGTTTGTGCAGGTAATATAAGAATTTGTCCCAGCACTCTGAGAAATTAAATACTGTTTTTTAAAGCATAGGCCTCAGCACCCCGTTATGGTGACTCATTCATTTGCAAACCATTTGTGCAAGCAAAACAGACATGTTACTTCACAAGGTAGGAGCATTACACATTGGATAATAAATAGTCATAATTTGAAAAGTAATGAAGCACAGATGTTTGTCTTACTTGAAAAGATATGCACAAACAATGTACAAACAAAGGAGACTTGGAGTCGTTTGTCCGTTAATGTGGTGCTGACATAATAGACCTGAGCTTAAAATTGTAATATTTCTCACAAATGTAAAATTTGTGTGCACGAGTGTAGTATTCCCTGCAGATTTCAGTAATTCTGTACACCGCCATACTATCTCTTAAAGTAGACACTCAACCTGAGCAGTTACTGTGAAATGTGCAGGTGTTGCAGCAGTGTACAGAACAGGCTGCACAATAACTAGTAACCATTTAGCTCAGTTTGTAACAACCACTTTGGAAACCATCACTTTGTGTAACTTGTAGGTAGTGTCCCCTTCATTTCATACCAGCCCCAGTTAGTTGCACGCAATGTAGAGAGCACAATTTGCGGATGGTACATTCCGTGATGAGTATTAATAAATGAATGCATTAAAGGGGGAAGCTCTTAGGACTTTAAAATCATGATACAGGTAGGCTGTGACATGTCCTTATTTTAGGGAACGCAGTAGAGCAAGAATTACAAAGCATGTATCAGCTTTGTTACCAAGATTAATTTAAAAAATGTTTGACAAATAAGATTTAAGTTATGACATACCTTAATAACAGTCTGATTGAGCCACATTAATGTATTTATCTTGTCTTACTGACTGTAATGTTGTCAATATTGATATAACAGTGAAGTTACTGTATATCAATATTACTATAAGTAAATGAAGTCTCATTAAATCTAATTCCCCAGTTCTACAATTATCTGCTACAATTATGCCTCAATTTCTGCTTGCAGGGTCCAGAGCACTGTTCCAGTCTGAACTTCGGCCTGGGCTCCAGTGGACCAGTGCTGGGAATCTCGGGCTCTGAGCTGGAGGCGGGCGTTGAATACACTTTCAAACTGACCATCAGCAAAGACGGCATGGCACCAGAGTCCACCACACAGACTGTAAGTGCACATCTCTCATGTGTATAGTCTCATGTACACATGAATATATGCATGTTTTGAGTCCGTGGTTACATGATATCTCTTGAGGTCTCCAACAGTTATTCTAATGAAGTAATCTGAAAGGTGTTGAGTTAAAAAAAAATCTTTGGTGGTGTGCCAGCTGTGATGAGTAGATCCATGGTTCATGGTGGAGCACAGTGAAAGATGTAGTTAAAGCAGTGGTCATCTTTGTTTGATTGGCTCAGTATTAATGTAGTGATCACGTATCGGTGCCACGAATGTACATGTATCTTCACATACAGTCTCTCTGTCTCATGTGTGGAGAGATTTCACCTGGATTGTTTTAAGTTTATCACAAACTTGTTTTTACTAATTTCATACTTATCAATAATGTTTTTCACTATAATAACAATAATCTGTCTCTTACACATGATAACACCTCAACCTTCTCTCTTTCCCTGTACTAATAGTTAATATTAATGCTTATCTGTTTATTCTCTAAAATATTTGTCTTGACATCTCTGGTTGATTGATTAGCAATTCAACAACTAGGTACTAAAGCTGCTGCCAGTAAAACACACTGGCACTTTGCTCTATTAGATGAGAACAAACAAAACATAACAGATGTAACAGTAAATGGCAATTAGACTCAGACAAAATAGAAAATATAAACAAGGAGAAAGCAGATGTGGTCTAAATGTGGTCTAGGCATAACAAGACATGACACATAGTGTGTGGTAGTGGTTATATGAAGTATCAATACACACATGTGACACATGTGACTCAGAGAGAAAGAGTGAATGAGAAACTGAAATAGAACGGATGAATGCTTGTTGTTTGTTTTTGGGTGGTTGGGTAAATAGCTTTCTGTTTGGAGAAACTGTATCCCATGCTATTGTTTCACATTGTGTGTATGATTCTGTGTGTGACAGGTGCTCGTCCAGAGTGGCCACATTCCCATGGTGTATCTGGAGTGTGTGTCCTGTAAGGCCCAGTCCATCTATGAGGTCAGCCAGAACTCATATGTGTACCTCAGGGGAACCTGCACCAACTGCCAGGGCTTTCACCGTGGGGTAAACACATACACACACACAGGCACACACACACAGGCAAACCCACACAGAGGCACAAGCACACAACCAACTAAATCTGACTCTCCATGTCTCAGCAAAATGAGGTCACTGCACCACAGAAGCGACAGTGAAGTCAACATTTCCAGATCCCATTCTTCCCTCTCCTACTCCTGCTCCACCTCTCCTCATCTCTCCTTTATTCAGAGTTTCCCTGGGATTTGTGATGCAGGCAGTGTGTGTGTGGGCGTGAGAATGAGGTCATTGTACATGTGGAGCCAGAGAGAATATGTTATGTCCTTACTAACACAGGGAAGCAATTTGAAAGACAAAACACTTGTTGAGTCACTGGGCCCCAAATTGCACATACCAACTGACTGCGCTCAGCTGCTCTCTAACCTAGGTCACTTTCTAAAATAATTTCATTACACATCAGTTTCCATACTACACAGGGATAATTTTTAATTTGGTACACTATGCATCATGTCCAACTACATGTGGTTCCCACGTGCATATTTAAAGAACAGCATCAGCCGGAAACAAGTTTCCATCAAAAGTTTCAGTCTTCATGTAAAACCTGCATGGAAGTGGTCACATAAAGTTAGTGAAGATTTATTTGTATTGATATTAGCTACAACATTTAGCAACAAAAATAAAACTATACAAAACATAAGTAACGTTAAAAAGGGATAGAATTTATTATTTATTGAAAGTTTCTGTTGAATGGGAGCGATTCTAAAGTTGGAAATAAATGCACAGTATCCCATCAATAATGAGCAAAGCTCTGCAAACATTCAGGAGACACTGGTTAGCCAACCTGTGAGACTTGAGCTTATAATATGGACGATTATTGCATTTCACACTGTTGCCCATAAAGTTGGAATAAAATATTTTTTACTTCTTCTCATGAAATGATTGTGACAATGTGATTTATTCTTGATAGATAAAGTGTATATCTTCTCAAAACAAAATTGATAACTGGGACTCAGTATGTAATCATTGCACCTGGTCAAAGGTGATTACTGATGTGTATAAATAAGAATAAAAAGAGGAATGTGTCTGAAAAAAACTCTGCTGGCAGCCAGTGGAGAGAGGCCAGCACTGGGGTGTTGAGGCTGCAACATTTTGAACCATCTTCAGATGAGCCACAGGTCAGATGGGGAGTGTAATATATTATAGTAATTTAGTCACGACAATACAAAAGTACAGAGTAATTTCTCAATATTATTCAAGGTAACATACGTATGTCTGACTTCAGAGATATTTTCTTATTGGGAAATACATAATTGCACAAGTTTCCTAATATATACACACAAAGTCAGTCAGAGTTCTTTGTATACAGCTTGATATTAGAGATGTCCAGGAGACTGCTACAAGGTCTTCTGATGTCTCTTGGGACCAGTGATAAGAACCTCTGTTTTGTTGCTTATTCACTCTGTTGCTGCCAGATAGATGAAAAGATCGATACCACTCTCATGTCTGTAAATTTGAAGCTACAGCCAGCAGCCTTTCAGCTTAATTTAACACAAAGACTAGAAATATGAGGAAACAGCTAGCCTGACTCTGTTTGATCTCAACAAGAAAGTAAATATATGTATTTCTGAAAATGTTCAACTATTCCTTTAGAGCTGCTTATGCTCCATTATGTGCCTTTTCCAACCCAGCTCCCCCTTTTTCATAACTGCAGCTGCCTCACTTGAAGGAAAGTATGGTTGTAATTGCCTAAGTATCTGAGGAAATTTCCACGCGTAGTTTGCTGTTGGTAAAATCTCGCTCTCTCTACATCTCTCAGCGCTGGAGTGCCATGACGCTGGAGAATGAGACTCTGGTCCTGGACTCCTCCTCCACCACCACAGGAAGTGACGGCATGAATCTGGTGCTGCGTCAGGGTCTCCTTCGCCACGGAGATTCCTACATCTTCACCCTGCACGTGACTGACGGCAGTCTGGATGGCGAGGGCGCTGCCTCCATCACGCTGCATCATAATATGCCCCCAGCCGGTGGGGAGTGTCACTTGAGAGGGGGAGGGGAAGCGGGGATGGAGCACGGGATGAGAGTACTGAGGGCTGAGGAGTACGGACTGCTGGACCAAAAGCACCGTGAACTGCCTAGTAGGAAGAAGGCTGCTAGGGACTCAACTGTCACACAATCTGACATACACTTTCATTCTGCCTTCTTTCCCATGTTAGTAATACTTGTTAAATATGTCCAGTTCTAGCACTCTTGCTCATCCTCAATTTACCATCATCATCTATGCTTCTCTTTTATTCTTTTCATCTTTCTCCCTTGTTTGCCTCCAGGTTACAGTGATCTGGGGGTTTCTGAGACTCTCTTGCTCTACAGCCTCCTGCTGACGCGCTGCAGAGAAGACTACTGTGAGGACTTCTGTGTGTACAAAGGCAGCAGTCCAGAGCACTCTGCCTTCCTGCCCCCAGGCTTCAGCTCAGCTCGACACCGTGTAGCCGTGTCCATCACAGTGGAAGATCATCAGGGAGCTGCCGTCACTGCACTCAACAAGTAATTACATTTTACTTTACTATTTAGTGCAGTGAGGCTGAGAGAAGTGGTGCCAATTTAATAAGATTCAGACATTTTTCTTTTGTTTACATCCCAGTCTGCTGTAGCCGGCCAAGCCTGCACGTTACTGAAGTTTTTCTGAGTGGTACACTAACTCCCTGCCATCTCCAAGGTTTTTGTTCCACAGCACTTCATGCTCCTGCACACAAATAGAAAGTCAGAATTTCTTTATCGTTGTGAGCTAAATCCTTTGTTAAGCTCCTCTTAATAAAGTTTAGGGTCTGCGGGTAAGGTTTTATCTAGAGTGTAAGAATGGTGAATTTAGCCTCGAGTTGCTGCGTTTATTATGGACCCAGGAAGTTGAAGCTTAATAAAAGATAAGAAGCCTAGTACAAACATTGTACCTTAAAATGGGATTCTGCCATGCTTCCTCTTGCATGTATGTCGAAAAAAAGTACTTTTGTGCTATAATTGTTATGGTAATGTCGGTAGCCTTAGGTTAAAACCAGCCTTCCTGTGTTTCTCCTCAACTAACTCTAGGGCTATAAAATTATCCTCATTCCAGCCACAGACAGACAGTATCATGCTATATACTCCAGTATTAGCTTGTTCAGTCTTCATTAGTTGCGGCAAAGTCTGTCAAACCCAGAATGTTGCAATTTTTAATGCACATTTCCCACAAAATTCAGTCCGATATATCTGTAGCCGAGACTTTATTTAGAGACTTACTTACAGAATATACATCTAATGTTTTTTTTTCATCTATTCACTGACTTTGGTACAGTATTGATACTAAGTACATTATTCTCTGGTAAACATAAATTATACAGATTCTTTATAATGACTGGGCCCACCAGCAGGTTTTGAGCCCAGAGGATTTAAAGTTTCAATTTATTAAACCATCAGCTCCATCTAATCCATATCGGTACCGCTTATCCGTTAAGGGTCGTGGTGTTGTATTTATCCTTAGCTATTGCTAGAAGGTACACCTTGCAGATCGCCAACGCATCTGTAGAAGTGCAGCTATATCTAAGTTAGAAAACAGGTGTTATCTAAATAACAGTGCTTTTGTTTTTGGTTTGTGCCTAGGCCCATTGGGGTTGCTAACGCCCGGTAGGTGCAGTTTCATTGGCTGCCCGGATTAGACAGACAGTAAAGCTGTGCGCTGTTGGAGGTAGGGAGACTTTAGAGTATTGAGTATCATTGGTCTCATTATAGTCTTGAATGAGTAGAGGGAGGTCTGGCTACCCATATCAATTAATGACTTCCATATATGAGCCCAATCATTCATCAGTTGAAGGAAGCATATTCCATGGCAGTGCCTTGTATTTACTCTTTCTGTATGAGCAGACCAGGGAGTCAGCGATCGTGTCCCAACATGAGCGTGGTTACCGAGTCAGAGCAAGAAAGGCAAATACTACATGCAGAGCTCATAGCCTGACCTGACTCACCAAGCACGACATCCAGAGACCTCAGCTGCCTGGGCACAGTGCACAAGTGAGTGTGATGAGAGGGAGGGAGGTGGAAGGACAGAGGCCAGAAAGAAGGAAACTAGAAAAGTAGGAAGAGCTAAGGGAAAAAAGGATGAGTTCTATGTTTGTTTTCCATGTGAATGGAGTTCATTTGTGAGGAGGCCAGAAACAGCACTCTGAATGTTGGAGTCTATGCTGAGACTACAGACTGACACCAAATAGGGCACCCATCACCCTACTGAGATAGCTGATACATCCTGACACTGCGGGGTAAGAAAGAAAAAGTTTATGAGTGTTTCATCCTTCAGAAATAAAGCAGTCCAAAATCTGAATGAGAGTAGACCACACTCACCAGGAGCTACTCAACAAGCAGAATATTCATGTATGTTTACATGGAGGAGCAAAGCCTTCCATTGCCGCCATCCAGATCGTGACTCAGATCTAAGTGTATATGGAAACACAAAACAACAGTCACTATAACTTTAGCTGCTTAGAATTCACCATAGAGGCAGCCTATTACTTCCTGGTTCATAGAAAGTACCGTATTTATGTTACCTGTTCTAGGTGAAATCATTGAGAACCTCAGTGCCTCAAAGTCTTTGACTTCTGTATTCCATGCCTGCATGATACATCATTCGTGGTAATGGTGCAAGGAAAATCTTCTGTAGATCTTTTGATGCAAAACTAGTCATGTAATTACAGCTATCAGCCTATTAACTCCACCTTTGAAAAGTCCTAACGCTACATACACACCACCACCCACCCACACCTAAATTTCTGGAGATTTGAGAAATAAACGAGTATTGAAGTTAAAACTGCAACGTAGTTCCCCTTTTCCACCTTCTTCCTCATCTTATCGTCCTTACTTATTAACCTTGATCTATATCATCTCCTCCCTTTAGGTGAGGTCTTGGAACGATCAGGCCAGCCAGTCAGCCTCCCAGTCCCATGGCCCAGCCCGGTAATCCAGACCCTCACCCCTGTCAGCCCCTCTGTAGTACTCTGGGCTGACTCTGTCACCCTCCTCACCAGAGCTTGCTACACCTCCCAGTGGCAGCCAAGGCTTACAGCCTGTCCCCTCAGTCCTCATGCGGATCCTCACGCATGCCTGGGCAGGCCTCACGAGGAGCTTGGTGCTGAGGGGAGCTTGAGATCAACACAGGAACTAGCTGACCCATGGGAGCCTGCTCTGCTACTATGGCAACAACAGTCCAGGTGGGCATGTGTGCTTAGTGTCCTTAGTAGTTGATGAAAGAGTCTATAGATGAAAGTCGTTCATCACCTATTAATCTTTTAGGAAGCTGACAACAGCAAAATAGGTCTGTGAAGATACATTTGTGTTGAATCTTCTCTTCCCTTTGATCCTCCATGTCCAGAGTGCCAAAGCGGTTCTCCATCCCATTTAGGCTTTCACAGCAGTCTTGGCAGAGCTGCTGTAGGAAATAAAGATTATGCAGCTGATTGCTCTGTACATCAGAAAACATCTAACGGATTTGAAACTACTTAAATCGAGGACAAACTCTTGAACATTGTCTCTAGATCTCTACTAAAAATCCTATAAATGAAAGTTCCTTAAGCGTTGAACAAATCATTCTTTACCTTCTGTTTTATCTCAGTTTCTTCTTAGATCTCACTCACCTCATCTCATGGTTTTCCTCTCTTTTCTTCCAGGTGAGCCTAAACCCCTTTAATTATAAAAAGTTTAACTACGACGCAAACTATACAGAGGGGGTGGCATCCATGGAGTTTCAACTGCAAATGGCACCCAGATCCTGTCCCAGGACTGGGACGACAGTCCGGCCATCACTTTGCCGCTACTAATAAATGGTAGTGGAGAAGCTTATGCTGCTGGCCTGTTACTGAGGGTTGCCTGCCAGCTGGAGCCAAGTAACATCAGCCACTGTGACTAAGTGCCACTGGCCAGAGCCAGCACAGGAAAACACACCAACACAGGCAGATGCTTGTACAGCCTAACTTCACCTCTCTGAGGTGAGCTCCATGCCCACATACATACTGCATTCAAGGGGTGATACAATAACAGAAATAACTGAACAAAATAATGTATAATCTAATATGTTGCACATACAAATTGGTTGGGTTTACATTCTCAGCTTTTGTTGACATCGAGCTGCAAAGGGTTTCAAAGTCCGTAATTAGATAGTGTTATCTTGGTACTGTAATAATAAATAGGACCCTTGTGTTTCGCCTTTGCCATCTGACCTGCCGCTGTACTTGCTATCATGACATCTATGCAGCTGTGAGCTGCAATTT